>SJYA01000399.1:564946-713634 GCA_006410615.1 Neotragus moschatus | reverse complement strand
GGGGTGGGAATCTACAGGCCGGAGCCGCCTGCTAGGAGCGCATCGCGCGGCCCCGCCAGGCGCAACGGGGCAGCTGTTTAACGCGCGCCTCCGGGAGGAAAGTGGCACGCGGATCCCAGGGGCCTCCGGGAAGGCCGGGGAAACGTCCCATTGCCCAGAGGACACCCAGCACCCCGAGGCAGGCTCAGGAAGACAAACCCAAGACAACAAAGCGGAAGAGCGCCCGAGAGCGCACGGAGGCTCGGTTGCGGCCGCGGTAGGCGGCGGGGTGCGTCTGGCCCCAGCTGCCTCCGCGAGCCCGGGGCATGGCAAGTTTATCAACTGCGGGCTCCGCGGCCAGCGCCTTGCTGCCCCCGAAGTGACAGCACTGCAGGGTCTGCCCATCCCGGCCCCGACCCACTGCAAGATGCTCCACCACCGGCCAGGTAAGGAGATGCCAGCCTGTTCCCCGCCGGGGCGCGCCTCCCTCTCACGCCGCCCGCGCACTCCAGTCTGACCCTGCGGCCCCTTTCCTCCCACTAGTCCGCGTGGACTCCTTGCTTCTGTGCCTCCCTCTGTGGTCTCCTCGGTCCATCTCTGCTCTCTACCGCCCTCCCTCACTGTAGCCCTTCTTTTTCCACCTTACCGGATCCCAACGGCAGGGGGATAAGTTCGGAGATGGCATGAGGTTCCGGCTCTCTTGCTCAAGCGCCTGCACCTGGACCCGCCTCGCAGGCTGTGGGTGGGAGCCGCGATTTGTGCTTTCATCCCCCTTCCCGCTCCCACGCAGTCCGAGTCTCGCACAACACACACACTCCCTCCTTTCCACCTGTGGGGCCTTGTTTTTGTGCTGGAAGCGCAAATGAAAACAAGCACACGTGCAGACACAATTCCACGTTGGCGTCCTCCAGAGACTCCTGAAGGGAGAGGGGTGGCGGGGGAAGGGACTGATCTTGAGAACTTGAGGACCAGTGCTTTCTCCTGCTTCTTGGCCTCGACTTGTGTGTCCTGGGCTAGCAGAGCCAGGCCCCTCCAGGGGGGTCCGAAGGCTACTGTATTTGGCACTGGCAATGCTGTGCCACCAGAAATCCTTCAACCTAGCCCCCACCCCCACCCCGTCCCCCATCCACAGAGGCCAGCAGCCTGGGACCACTTCTGGCCCCTGGGGCCTGCCTCCATCCCGGTACCCCCAGGCCCATCACCAATGGTCTCTGACCTTGTCTACCCAGCTCAGGTTGTCTGGCCCTGGCAGCCCCTCACTGGTTGCTGTCTCCCCCGCTCACCAGGAGCTACTAGTGTGTGCCCTGTTGCTACTGGCAACTGCCTGTGCTGAAAGCTCAGCCCCCAAAGCCGCTTAATGCTGATTGATGGGCAGAAATGTGATATTTTCTGGAGCTTAGCGGCCAGGCTAGTGCAGGGGCCCTCCCAGCCACTGGAGCCCTGCAGACCTCCTGCTACGGTTCCCAGCTCTAGGCCCCACCCCACCCCACCCCACTTTACCCCTTAGCCAAAAGGGACAGTTTGAATCACCTTAGCCTCTGGGCATAAATTTGGTGTCTGCATTTGCTTTCCTGAGTCACTAGCATTCTCGCTGGAGTTTCCGTTCTTGATTCTGCTGAGATGGCTTCTACTGAGTAGGAGAAACAAGGCAACATTTTCTGGTCGCTATGGTCTTCCATTCCGCTGCCAGCCCCCACCTCCTCACACAGAGGTAGACTTCATATCATGACCTGAACTGTGCCTGCAAATGCTCCGGAAAACATCTTCCAAAAATAATTCACTTCCTCTCAGCACCTCTTCCGTAGCAGACTCCTCTCCTCCCACTGCACTGCCTCTTCCCTCCTCCCATAGGTGTTGGTCCTCTGCAACCCAAGGAGACACAAGCCCGGAAATAAGCCTGAGCTTGGGATGCTCCATGCTGGGCCAGCCTTTACCACCTCTGTGTTTTTGCACATTAGCCATCCAAAATCCTTATCCCTTCCCTTCTCTAGGATGGCAACCTCCTCCTCTAAGCTATTGTGAACTATAAGACATTTTTGCAGGCTCATAGAAATTCCTGTACCTGTCTGTCCCCCTTCTCTTCTTCTCCGATACTGAGTGCAAATGGCCAGCTTTTATTATCAGTGAAATTTTCTTCAAAGTAGTTTTGGTTCTGCAGTTTTTTTCTGAGCTCCTTAGTGTTTTGGGCAGAGCATTTTCACTGTCTAAATAGTCTAGCTTCATTTTACATGTGGATATTAATTTGGAAAATGATGTGATGTTTTAAGCCATTCATTTGTTCATGCCAACCAAGCTGTTGTGTGAGCTCTCCTGTGTTGGACACCAACCAAGGACATGGATTGGAAATGGAGCAGAGACAAGGCCCAAATGGCTGTGGTCGTTTTAAAGCCTCCATTAAAGCTGGATTGTGGTTATTGCCATGATGGTTAATATACAACAGCACGCTACATTCGACCAGGACTTTACAGTTTACAAAAGGCTTTCATAGGCATTATCTCCTTTAATCCCAGCAGTGGGAATTTTCAATAGTAGGGATTCCACCAAAAGGCCCAATAAGGCTCGCCAATCCCGCTTAACCAAAAATAAAAAGAATCTCGCAGATCATCCCAACAGCTGACAGAGCTTTAAAACACAGAGTAAACAATTCAGAAGAAGCTTATGAAGCTTAGATTACTGGAATGTAGCTTGAGGAAGATAAGTGAAATGCATGGAACATGGGCATTAGCAGAAAGGCATCTTGGGAAGACACCATCCTGAGAAGGCTGACCGCTGGAGGTGGCTTTCTGGGCTCTGGACCTTTGCCTTACGCCAAGATCTAAAATAGGATGAAAGTGTTAGCGCAAAGTTGCTGAGAGACTAGCAAATTAAGCAAAATGAGTAGGCAATGATGTTACTTTCTTTAGCTACAAGGCATTCTTGAGATATCCGCAAGTTTCTGGCATATATTTACTTTAGAAATGAAGCAATTTTCTGTATTTAGAGCATAAAACTTAAGAGTTTTTGTGCCTTGTCTGAGCCATATGAAGACAATCAGGGTTTTATTCTCCAGTCACTACTTGGAAAACTAGGGTTATATTTGGAAACAGGTAGATAAATAGAAATTTCTCTGTTTTATCATTTATAGGGAAAATGTGCAGAAGGCCTTCATGTAGATTTGTTCATGTAGATTTGTTCCTTTTCTCTGATTCTTCAACATGGAGGGCAGCTGTTTCTCATGTCTCAGCTGTGAATATCACTCATGACTTCCCTCCAAAAACGATGTCAAGAATGCCAACTGGTAGAAAATTTGGTTGGCATTTCAGACATCATATGAGGCCTCTGGTTTGTCATTTTGAAAACTTTTGTTCAAAGAAGATTTACAAGCAAGATGGTATATCATAAGGAGCTAAATATGGCCAAAGGCTGGCTGCGGGTACCACTAACTAGATAACAGATAAGCCAAGAAAGTAATCACAGAGTAAGGTCTGTTGTTAGGAAAGAATGAGATACCCAAGGAAGCTTTTTCTTGTTTGGTATCATGAGGGCTTTGTGGAAAACTTTTGATGTGTAGGTTTTTTTTTTTTGGTGGAGAATCTGTTTTCTCAACCCTGATACTCTGTATTTGTCATTCCTGTATATTATTTTTAATTCTTAGATGTTAAAACATTTAGATTAGAGTTGAACTTACATGCTTAGGTTAACTGTATGTCAATGAAAAACATATAACATATATATATATATACACACACATATACATATAGGAATTTTGATTGGATCTAGTGGACCCTCCTCTAACAGGGGGACTTCTGTAGCTTTAGTTGGGTGCTTGAGGTTTCAAGTGAAGTTTACAGAGAGGTATGATTGATTCCAACCCTAGGCATCCTCCTCTGATTTTCCTGTTTAATGTGAGAGACACGAGTGGAGGAAAGTTGTGGGCACCATGATGATGGCTAACATCACCCTGCTGCAGGGTTGTCAGGCTTCCCCATGACTTTCTAATCTAAGCCCTCATTACTGATTTGCTTGTTCAATAAATATTTGTTGAGCATTTTTAGAGACCAGGCTCCAAGCCTCTTTGCTTTTTCTGCAGAGCTGTGCCATTTCATCTAGTCCATTAGTCGTATTCCTTTCAAATATCTGATGGTTTTGCCCTTCGGGGTTCCTGTAGCTGTGGTTTAGAGGACACAGAATGTGGTGCTTGAGAGGCTTTCTTGCTGCAGTGAAGTCCTGTAGTATTGCTTCCAAAGGCTGCTGCCTCTGACCATTGTTTCTTCCTAAATATTACTCTCTTCCAACCTTCATTCTCCCAGTAACTGTTCACATGTCTCCTCCTGCTTAGACTTCTTAGATGGCAGTGAATTAAGTAAGCAGTCCCTGTGAATTCATTGCTCATCTCAGAGAGCATGGCTGTTTCATGTTACTTGATGTTAACTTAGCACACAAATATATTAAGGACATTTCTGGTTCTGAACCCAGATTCCCAGGTTCTCTGACAGCTAGGGAGGGTTGAAATAAAGGGAAGGAAGTGAATCATTATATGCTGTGTCGAAAGATGTCGAGAATAGGTCATGGTACTTACGGCTGCAGGTAAGAATCCTAATGGATTGTGGATTCAAGCTGCAAGCTACCTGGCAAATGGTTAAAAGATTAAGCCTAGGAGTCTTGTAGACGTGGACTCAGATCCCGATACCATCATTTACTATTGATGTGATTTGAGGCAAAGTTGTTAATCTCTATAACCTCAGCTTGATTTCCTTATTAAAAAAAGAGAAAACAATATGCATTTATAAAGCATTAAGTATAAATTCTAACATATACATTCTGAGTATACGTTCATGGGCTTAGGACAACATCTAACATGCAAGAAGATTAGTGTATGCTCTCTGATGTGGCCTTTTAATGTTTTTCCGTTGTGTTGGAACTCAATAGAACTGCTTTTTCACATGTATATCATCTTTGAACTGTCTCCCAGCACCATACAGAGGGTCACCATTATAGGAGAGTTACAGTTTAAAGCCATTGCAGCTACTTTCCAAAGGAGCACATGCCTTTTGCAAGTATGATGGGAGATGGCACTTGTTTTTCTCTTTGAGCACAAACAGTTTAGTTTCCAGGGTTCCAAGGTAAACCTAGAAACTTTCAGTTAACATTCAGTTCATCCTGTGAAAGGCACTGTGCCGGGCTGCAAGGGATGCAAAGAGATAAAAACAGTTTGTTCTCAGCTTTCAAGGTGGGAAAGAGGATGTGTTCATGTGAAAAAAAATTACAGCATAAAAGTAAGAAACTTCATCCTAATGAAGACACCTGTCGCTTAGTAAGCCCTGGTGTGTGTCAGACACATCCTTTATTAAAAGCAGAGTATGATATCTGTGAGAGACGTTATTNGTGTTTTGGGCAGAGCATTTTCACTGTCTAAATAGTCTAGCTTCATTTTACATGTGGATATTAATTTGGAAAATGATGTGATGTTTTAAGCCATTCATTTGTTCATGCCAACCAAGCTGTTGTGTGAGCTCTCCTGTGTTGGACACCAACCAAGGACATGGATTGGAAATGGAGCAGAGACAAGGCCCAAATGGCTGTGGTCGTTTTAAAGCCTCCATTAAAGCTGGATTGTGGTTATTGCCATGATGGTTAATATACAACAGCACGCTACATTCGACCAGGACTTTACAGTTTACAAAAGGCTTTCATAGGCATTATCTCCTTTAATCCCAGCAGTGGGAATTTTCAATAGTAGGGATTCCACCAAAAGGCCCAATAAGGCTCGCCAATCCCGCTTAACCAAAAATAAAAAGAATCTCGCAGATCATCCCAACAGCTGACAGAGCTTTAAAACACAGAGTAAACAATTCAGAAGAAGCTTATGAAGCTTAGATTACTGGAATGTAGCTTGAGGAAGATAAGTGAAATGCATGGAACATGGGCATTAGCAGAAAGGCATCTTGGGAAGACACCATCCTGAGAAGGCTGACCGCTGGAGGTGGCTTTCTGGGCTCTGGACCTTTGCCTTACGCCAAGATCTAAAATAGGATGAAAGTGTTAGCGCAAAGTTGCTGAGAGACTAGCAAATTAAGCAAAATGAGTAGGCAATGATGTTACTTTCTTTAGCTACAAGGCATTCTTGAGATATCCGCAAGTTTCTGGCATATATTTACTTTAGAAATGAAGCAATTTTCTGTATTTAGAGCATAAAACTTAAGAGTTTTTGTGCCTTGTCTGAGCCATATGAAGACAATCAGGGTTTTATTCTCCAGTCACTACTTGGAAAACTAGGGTTATATTTGGAAACAGGTAGATAAATAGAAATTTCTCTGTTTTATCATTTATAGGGAAAATGTGCAGAAGGCCTTCATGTAGATTTGTTCATGTAGATTTGTTCCTTTTCTCTGATTCTTCAACATGGAGGGCAGCTGTTTCTCATGTCTCAGCTGTGAATATCACTCATGACTTCCCTCCAAAAACGATGTCAAGAATGCCAACTGGTAGAAAATTTGGTTGGCATTTCAGACATCATATGAGGCCTCTGGTTTGTCATTTTGAAAACTTTTGTTCAAAGAAGATTTACAAGCAAGATGGTATATCATAAGGAGCTAAATATGGCCAAAGGCTGGCTGCGGGTACCACTAACTAGATAACAGATAAGCCAAGAAAGTAATCACAGAGTAAGGTCTGTTGTTAGGAAAGAATGAGATACCCAAGGAAGCTTTTTCTTGTTTGGTATCATGAGGGCTTTGTGGAAAACTTTTGATGTGTAGGTTTTTTTTTTTTGGTGGAGAATCTGTTTTCTCAACCCTGATACTCTGTATTTGTCATTCCTGTATATTATTTTTAATTCTTAGATGTTAAAACATTTAGATTAGAGTTGAACTTACATGCTTAGGTTAACTGTATGTCAATGAAAAACATATAACATATATATATATATACACACACATATACATATAGGAATTTTGATTGGATCTAGTGGACCCTCCTCTAACAGGGGGACTTCTGTAGCTTTAGTTGGGTGCTTGAGGTTTCAAGTGAAGTTTACAGAGAGGTATGATTGATTCCAACCCTAGGCATCCTCCTCTGATTTTCCTGTTTAATGTGAGAGACACGAGTGGAGGAAAGTTGTGGGCACCATGATGATGGCTAACATCACCCTGCTGCAGGGTTGTCAGGCTTCCCCATGACTTTCTAATCTAAGCCCTCATTACTGATTTGCTTGTTCAATAAATATTTGTTGAGCATTTTTAGAGACCAGGCTCCAAGCCTCTTTGCTTTTTCTGCAGAGCTGTGCCATTTCATCTAGTCCATTAGTCGTATTCCTTTCAAATATCTGATGGTTTTGCCCTTCGGGGTTCCTGTAGCTGTGGTTTAGAGGACACAGAATGTGGTGCTTGAGAGGCTTTCTTGCTGCAGTGAAGTCCTGTAGTATTGCTTCCAAAGGCTGCTGCCTCTGACCATTGTTTCTTCCTAAATATTACTCTCTTCCAACCTTCATTCTCCCAGTAACTGTTCACATGTCTCCTCCTGCTTAGACTTCTTAGATGGCAGTGAATTAAGTAAGCAGTCCCTGTGAATTCATTGCTCATCTCAGAGAGCATGGCTGTTTCATGTTACTTGATGTTAACTTAGCACACAAATATATTAAGGACATTTCTGGTTCTGAACCCAGATTCCCAGGTTCTCTGACAGCTAGGGAGGGTTGAAATAAAGGGAAGGAAGTGAATCATTATATGCTGTGTCGAAAGATGTCGAGAATAGGTCATGGTACTTACGGCTGCAGGTAAGAATCCTAATGGATTGTGGATTCAAGCTGCAAGCTACCTGGCAAATGGTTAAAAGATTAAGCCTAGGAGTCTTGTAGACGTGGACTCAGATCCCGATACCATCATTTACTATTGATGTGATTTGAGGCAAAGTTGTTAATCTCTATAACCTCAGCTTGATTTCCTTATTAAAAAAAGAGAAAACAATATGCATTTATAAAGCATTAAGTATAAATTCTAACATATACATTCTGAGTATACGTTCATGGGCTTAGGACAACATCTAACATGCAAGAAGATTAGTGTATGCTCTCTGATGTGGCCTTTTAATGTTTTTCCGTTGTGTTGGAACTCAATAGAACTGCTTTTTCACATGTATATCATCTTTGAACTGTCTCCCAGCACCATACAGAGGGTCACCATTATAGGAGAGTTACAGTTTAAAGCCATTGCAGCTACTTTCCAAAGGAGCACATGCCTTTTGCAAGTATGATGGGAGATGGCACTTGTTTTTCTCTTTGAGCACAAACAGTTTAGTTTCCAGGGTTCCAAGGTAAACCTAGAAACTTTCAGTTAACATTCAGTTCATCCTGTGAAAGGCACTGTGCCGGGCTGCAAGGGATGCAAAGAGATAAAAACAGTTTGTTCTCAGCTTTCAAGGTGGGAAAGAGGATGTGTTCATGTGAAAAAAAATTACAGCATAAAAGTAAGAAACTTCATCCTAATGAAGACACCTGTCGCTTAGTAAGCCCTGGTGTGTGTCAGACACATCCTTTATTAAAAGCAGAGTATGATATCTGTGAGAGACGTTATTTTAGATGTTACTTATTTTATCATATCTCTATCCGTTATAGAGATAGGATAAAGGTAAACTTAAGTTTTGTAGTGGTATTATTAACAAAATACTATTGGTTGCAAAGGAGAGTGTCAGCCTTATCAGAAAAGCCTTCATTAGGTGGTTTTTGCTGGTGTTTGAATGAGTTGTCTGGAAATATTGAAAGTGATTTATTTCATAACCGCATTATCCAGGGTTGTGTTGGAGTTCAACAATCTCTTGATCCCCTGTGCTCTGTTCATAGCATTATAGAAAACAAAGAAAGAAAAGACTGGACTTTGTTAAGCAGCCATTGAGGAATTTATTCTCTTCTCTTTCTCAAGTCTGTGTTCATTTTCATTGTACATGCCGCCACGGAAAATATCTTGCTCACTTCCCTTGAAATGTTCTTCCTTATTCTAAGGACCACACTATCATCAATGATTTTTTTGAATTTATTTCTGTTTTTCTATTGCTTAACATTAAAGTGACCAAATTTTTCTGTAGTGTAGTTCATATCAAGTTTATGAACATACATGGGTGTCTGCCAAATGGTAACTGTGGCATTTTAAAATAGATTATTGACTACTGGCATCAGAGTCAAATCAAAGATTCAACACACATTTCACGTGATGCAAATTCTGATACGTTGACTTCTCCCAAACTGTTCCTCTTTTGTTTTTCCTTTTAGTCATGTCTTGTTTTTTCACCTAAGCATGTTAATATTCTAGTATTGTAATGCTTTTCTTCCCACTGCCTCCCAAGTGACAAATGTCCAGACTCAACTGCCACTCTCCACTTTTTCCTATTGAGACTGTATAAAATGAACTGTCTTCTCAGATTTTTGGAGTGGTGTTTTTATCTTAGGAATCCTGAATTTGCTTGAATCACTGTAACACAAAAAGAGAATCCCATAGGCTATCTAAATATTTGGGCATATGAATTTTAATCATTCTTAATGATATTTTAAAGGAGGCAGGTAGTCTCTTGAGAAGCATAGGTGGTTGATCTTTGCAGCTCATCATCCGCTGTGCCCAGTTTAAAGAAATTCCAGCACAAAAAGAATTCTAGCCAAACAGAATTTCTGTGCATTGCCAGAAGGCTTTCTTGCCTGCCATCTTTCATTCACTTGTTTATTCATTAATTTAGTCAACAGACTGGGATTAAATACCTACCATGTGTCAGGCAACATGTCAGGCTGAAGAGGCGCTGCAACCAGTGTCCATTCTTCAACAGAAGGTCATTAATTCTCAAAAGAAACAAGCACACACATTTGCCATTGCACATTTCTGCCCACTTCCTGCTTTGTGACTTGTTTCAGGTGATCTCATTCTTATTGCATTAATATACTATTTCACATGGATTTTCTTTTTATTTCACCAAAACATTTATTCAGAAAATAGAAACTTTTGCTCTTCTAAAAGTTTCTATCTAGTCTATCTCAGAGTCTATACTGGTTTTCCTGATACATTTTCACTTGTCTTTTTTGCTCAGTTCTCGATGCCCAGTAGGCTTTTCATAAATATTTGTTAACTAGACTACAGGAAGCTTAGTAATTTCTTAAAGTGTTCAGTTCAGTCCCTCAGTCATGTCCGACTCTTTGCGACCACATGATCTGCAGCACGCCAGGCCTCCCTGTCCATCACCAGCTCCTGGAGCCTACCCAAACTCATGTCCATTGAGTTGGTAATGCCACCCAACCATCTCATTCTCTGTCGTCCCCTTCTTCTCCTGCCCTCAATCTTTCCCAGCATCAGGGTCTTTTCCAATGAATCAGCTCTTCACATCAAGTGGCTAAAGTAATTTAGTTTCAGCTTCAACATCAGTCCTACCAATGAACACCCAGGACTGATCTCCTTTAGGATGTACTGGTTGGATCTCCTTGCAGTTCAAGGGACTCTCAAGAGTCTTCTCCAACACCACAGCTCAAAAGCATCAATTCTTCAGCACTCAGCTTTCTTTATAGTCCAACTCTCACATCCACACATGACTACTGGAAAAACCATAGCCTTGACTAGATGGACCTTTGTTGACAAAGGAATTCTCTGCTTTTTAATATGCTGTCTGGGTTGGTCATAAACCTTAAAGTGTTAGGAATTAATAAATTCTCTGATTTGGGGGTTGCTGCTGCTGCTAAGTCGCTTCAGTCGGGTCTGACTCTGTGCGACCCCATAGACGGCAGCCCACTAGGCTCCTCTGTCCCTGGGATTCTCCAGGCAAGAATACTGGAGTGGGTTGCCATTTCCTTCTCCGATGCATGAAAGTGAAAAGTGAAAGTGAAGTCGCTCAGTGATGCCCGACTCTTAGCAACCCCGTGGACTGCAGTCCACCAGGCTCCTCTGTCCATGAGATTTTCCAGGCAAGAGTACTGGAGTGGGTTGCCATGATTTGGGGGTTAACATACTCCAAAATGACAGTCATTTTATTCATGCATGTTGTCACGTCTGCCTCAGATCATATGAGGGAATGTATCCTCTTTTTCATTGGACAGTCCATTTTAGGGTTTGGTGTACACTGCTTTATGTCTCTGTTTTCACCTTAGACATTTTGGTACTGGTAATGATTTTCTAGAACTGTTGGAACCCTGATGCTGCTTTGTAGACACCCCTTACCCACTCTGCTAAATTCTAATTACTCTGAAAGTTGCATTCTGTCTCAATATGACCTCCCTCTTCCTCTTCCTACACTGGCATATTTGGAGACATTACTTTATTTCCATTCAAGGAGACCATGTGTAACACTTGTCCTGCACAAGACCTTGCCCCAGATTTCATGAATTTGTAGTGAGTGGTTAAAAAATGTCGTTAGTTGTAAAATTAGTTTTAAGATGCAGATGTCCCAGAGGAGCTTATTATCTAGATGGAATAGGAAATACACCTGTGAGATAATGGAAACATTTAGTGAAGGAAATCAGTGTAGCAGAAGTGGGAAGATGAAATGGTAGATGAGGACCAGGTGGATGGGGTAGGCTTCTGGGTGTGGGGGCAGGGAAGGAGCAGGGAGGAGAGCATAGCTGACCCCATAAGCTGACAAAAAAGAGGGAGAAGATCTGGGCAGGAGGGGGCTTGTTCTTTGGCTCTGAGACAGGCACTTCAAGCAGCCCCAGAAGGAAGGGGTGCTGAAGATGTAGAAGTAGTGGGGACCCGGCAATAATGGTTGGTACGTGTGTGCTAAACCATCTGGGCTCAATCCTCTGGGCTAACTTTACCCAAAATACACCTCCCTTGAATGGTAGGTCTGCTGGGTGTTGTAGATGTGTTAGTCCAAACAAGTCCCCATGGTTGAAAAGTAAGAAAAACTGAGGGAGAGTTAAACAGATTTTCTTTCCTGCAGACATTCTCAGGGGCTTTAATACGCTAATCTGCATTGTTCATTTCTTAAGAGTTTCCCAAAATATTTTGATTGCTGAATCCATTTTTTTATGGGATCCTATTTCAGGAAATGCTGTTGGAGGCCATTGATGATTTGGAGTCATATGAGTGGAAGATGTTAGGAGCAGGAACCCGAAGACAGTGCATAGTGGGTGGGATATGAGGGAGGAACATGGGATGATGAGGAGACGGCAGGTCAGGATGAAAGCCTGGATTGGGGAGTGTAGTGAGAATGGAAAGAAGAGAGAGATTTTGTGAGTTCTTAGTGTGTAAGAAGGAGAAGGCAATGGCACCCCACTACAGTACTCTTGCCTGGAAAATCTCATGGATGGAGGAGCCTGGAAGGCTGCAGTCCACAGGGTCGCTGAGAGTTGGACATGACTCAGTGGCTTCACTTTCACTTTTCACTTTCATGCATTGGAGAAGTAAATGGCAACCCACTCCAGTGTTCTTGCCTGGAGAATCCCAGGGACGGGGGAGCCTGGTGGGCTGCTGTCTATGGGGTCACACAGAGTCAGACACGACTGAAGCGACTTAGCAGCAGCAGCAGTGTATAAGAACCTCCATTCTTTTTTTTTTTTCCAGTGAGCAAATGGAAAAGAGTTGCCAAGATGGGGAATCAAGGATGGCCTCAAACTTTTAGATTCTTATGCATTAGGAGCCTTATCTCGCAATTTCTATTTCTAAACTTCTGTAATCTCCCAGGTGGTAGTCAAAAGCAATGAAAACTTGATGAAATGGGTATTTTTGCAGGCATGTACCTTTTTGGGGGAGGATGCCCAATAGTCCAAAAACTTCCTCAGTAAAATAAACTTAACACAGTCCTGCTATTTCAAATCATGCATCTGGTATTACATTGTCATAAATGACCCAACACAGCTATTAGAGCTTCCTGAATTGGAAGTGGCTTATTTTTGCCGAGGGAGTGAAGAAGACACCACACCCTTCTGTTGGGAATCTGGCTAAAGGGCACTTATGTTGCTTTTCCTCATCATGGGGAGCTTTATTGGAAATGACAGTGGGCACAGTATAGGAGTCACACTGATTTTGCTGCCAGTCTCTTGAGTTTATTCATCCCTGGAGAGGCAGAGATTTCAGCTTACAGAGTTGAGTCTCATCACTTGTCTGTTTGGTCTCCGAGGACTGGACTCCAGGTCTGTTCCTCATCTGCATATACTGTTTAATTTGTGTGCAGGAAATCATGCACCTGGCTTTTGGTTGTTCACATAAGGTTATACAGAATAATGATTTTTCCTTTTCTATGATTATTTTTTATTTTTGAGAAATGTTCTTAATACCTTCCCCCCACCCCCAAATAGGCAGCAGAATCATGCAGGGTATAAAATGAAAAGCTTTGCTGCTTTTTCTATAAAATTGTTCATGGGAGCAACTAATTATGATAAGATTCCCAGTTTTCTTACATATTTATGAATATACATTTAACTGCTTGATAACTCATTCATTCCCTGTATTTACTTCTTTCCATTGCTAGACCTATTGTTACTCTGTTCATGTATTGAAAGCTTGCAAACGATTCCAAGTAGCTGTGAATACTCAGTACTTCCGAATGTTCTTCTCTTTTATTGTTTGGAATTCCAAAAGTATCTGAATCCTTTTGGTTCTCCACTTATATTGCTTATTTGCACTGCTCATGGCCTTGAAAACCCTGAGTTATGTTTACTGTAGCTGATTTACAGTATTATGTTGGTTTCTGCTGTATAGAAAAGTGAAATCATTTATACATGTACATTTATCCACTCTCTTTTTTAGAGTCTTTTATCATGTAGGTCATTACAGAGTAGAGTTCCCTATCAGTAGACCCTTATTAGTTATCTATTTTATTTATAGTAGAGTATATACGTCAATCCCATTATCCCAACTTATCCCTCCTCTCACAATCCCAATAAGCATGTTTGTTTCCTACATATGTGACTCTTTCTGTTTGTAAATAAGTTTATTTGTACCATTTTTTAAAATTCCACATGTAAGCGATATGTGTCTTCTCTATACTTCTTGCTTGACAGATCTCTGTCCATTGATGTCTCACTGTGAAATTAACTTGTACTCTGTAAATAAACCAGTGTCCTTCAGCATATCAACTCCTTCAGGCTGTAGACTTTTATGTTGTTTCCTGATTTCTTCATTTGGCTGTTGCTATTGGCTAAATTACTATATAATTGCAAAATCAGTCTTTTCCTTTTTTGTTTGTTTTTAGTGCTACACATTTGTAGCTAGTCTAGTAATTACCCCCAGCTCTTCTGCTACTCAGATCCCACCCAACCCCCACTCGGTCCATTCCTTTTGTGAGCACTGTGTATTCTCCGCCAGTGTGTCATAGACAATGGCTTATAAAGGGTAAAGGTGGAACTCTTATTATGACTCCAGCTCACTTGTCCAGCTATTGTTATTGTTTGGTTGGTTAGGATTCGCTGACTTTCTGTTGCTACATGAATCTAGGAGAGAAGGAAGTGAGGATAAGGGAAGCAAATAGAGAAGGCACACCTTAGAAGGAGATACCTCCCTGGGAACCGTTGTCAGTGAATGGCCTCTGGTGTGCTAGATTTCAACAGAAAGTTTTGCTGTTTCTTTTCAACTACAGGATATATTTTTCTTCCATTTCATATATTGTAGATAATAATCCAGGCCAAATGTCTTTTCTAGTTTCTGTGGCTGCATTAATTTCCTAAGTAGATGGTTATAATATCCTCAAGATGTTTATCTTTGTCATTCTTTCTCTAAACCACAATTTTAATATGCTTGTGAGAATATTGACCTGCCTTTTTACATGAAGATTTAAGAGAAAGTTTCAGAGTCTCTTGAATGCTCTTTGATAAAAAGAAAAGCAAACATGAACAAGATATTATTAATATTCATAATAAAAGAATAATTTGAGGAAGGTTAGAACAAAGGCATGCTGAATCAACCATAATCAATGTATAGTGGTTGTATTTTGTGGGCACAACTTTTCCTAATGGGATTTTTAATTTTAATGAAGGATTTAGTCTCACTGCCTACTCACAGCTTCTATTTCTATGCAGTTAGATGTAAGAGGAGTGGGTAGCATTCCATTTTGTTTAATGAACAGATAAGAATATGTGACATAAGTATAAGCAAACACATGTATATATTATACATATTTTATTAGCATTATATGATATGAGTACCATTACTCAGAAAATAAGCTGCATATTTGAAATCAGACTGATCAGATTATATTTCCAACTTTATTCTTGGTTTTTTTAAACATTTTTATGTTTAAGCATTAAAACATAAACAGATTGCTTTATTTAGTTTTAGTCTGCCATTGTTCCTTCCACTTTTCAGTAGAAGCCATGATATTTTGTTTGTTCACGTACTAGAAAATATATATGCTTTGAGGCCTTTGGAAAAGAATAATCTTAAATCTTTAATAAGAGAAGCATCTTCCTTACCACCTGTCATCTCATACTCAGGAGCTGGCACATAATTTGTTCATGAATAAAACTCTTATTTTTAACTCTAGAATGTAAGCTTTAGGCATGTATTATCTTATTATGGTACTACATTTTATTTCCGATGAAAGAAGTCCCATAAATTGTTGAGACTACCAGTGACACCATTTGGTTTCCAAAACAAAAACTGCTAAAAGAATTCTAGGCAATGACTTCAGAGGATATTGTAATGCTCTTAGCTGCCACTGCCCACCCAAGGAGCAGAGAGTTTCTTTCTCTTTATGAGAATTCTTATATCTGATTTCATTCAATAGAGCAGATAACTTCATATACACATTTGCTTTTTGCCAGACAGAATCTGTAGCCATCATCACTTTCGCACTTCTTTTCTGGTATCCAGTATCAGGAGGAGACCTCTCCTTGCCTAAAGATTGTGAGGATTCTCATTGCACTTTGCCTAAAGCTACTGCTCCCGCCCCCCTCCCCTAGGAACAAAACTCCTATAAATCAGTGGATCAAAGGGATGAGGAATATAGACATTCATTAGAAGTCAAAAGGTTTCTGCTTTTTACAACTTTGCCTCCAAAAATATTAATAAAAACTGATGTATTATAGTTATCTTTGAGTCTATTCCCCATCTTTAAAAAGCAGTGTGTCCCAAAGCTCTGGAAACAAAACAGTAATTATGTGAACATTTATCTTGGAAGGAGGCAAGAAAACACAGTTTGAAACTGAGAATGTCTCTGATAACTGTGGAATAGAAAAACGTCAACTTAATTCAACAATTCTTCACATTTGTATTGGGCTTTTTTTTTCCTTTTTGGCTTACAGAAGTTCTTTTTATTAAGCATATCATTTTGATCCCACAACTGCCACAAAAATCTAAGACATTATTTTCATTTTTCATAAAAGGAACCTTTCGGTAGTCAAATTGTGTGTTCATTTTTATACAGCTGGTGATTAAGTCAGAAGTCAAGTTCAAGTTTCCAGGCTCCTAGTTGAAAAGCTATTTTCACTGTAACACATGGGCTCCACTTAGATTATTTAAAATAAGTATCTAATAATTAGCAACATTTTCTGTTAGCCCAATTTTCCAATGATTCATCAAAGACCAGTAATTTTATCATATGTTTTATGAAAAGTATAACACAGTTATTAAGAAAATGGGCTTTGTGGTCAGAGCTGGGTTTCAATCCATGTCTTCTCGACCTTAGATAACTTACCTCACCCAACGTCGTGTGTGAATTGGTACCATAAACCCCATGTTAGTGAAGGTTAGATGAGGTGCATGGTGACGGTTCAGATGAAGGTAGCTCTCCCTCTCCTCTTCCTTCTCCACTGGCACTGTTTTCTTTACTATCTGATAAATAATTCCTGAACTTAGGGTTTAGAAGAACGTTCATTGTACTTCCTCTTACAGTTCTGCGTTGATTGAGCTTGGCTGGGTGGTTCTTTTGCTCCTTTTTGGCTGGAGCTACCATCCTCTGGGCACTCCACTGGCCTGTAGTATCCAGGATGACTCACCCACATGTCTGGTGCTTCACTGGAATGGCCAGAAGGCTACTCTTAGCAGGGATGCTGAGATGGCTGGCTCTGTGATTTACTCCACTTGGTCTTTCCAACAGGACTTCTTACATAGTGTCTCAGGGCAAAACTAGAAGCTTCTAGACCTTCTTAAGGCTAAGTTCTGTAAGTGGCAGATTGTTACTTCTGCCATGTTCTGTGGGTTGTAGCGATTCACAGGACCAGCCTGTTTTCAGTGATGGAGGGGACTATGCCTAAGGGTGGTCATCTTCGGAGATGACCAACTGCCATAGTCATTGTAATTGTTCAAAGCTTTTAAGGATGTCTTTCCCATGCCTTTGCTGTGGTGCTGTGAATAAGACAACTCCAGTTCATGAGCAGAGGACTTGAGTCTGTCTCTGCCACTCCATGAGTTAATAGAGGGTAACCTGGTTGCTCTTCTAAGGAACATGTTAGTGTCCACTATTCTCTCTCATGTTGAGCTTCCCATGGTAGAAGAGCTGGTGGAACCTGTCTGGGTAGGGTTTTGTGGTAATGACACCTCACATTTGAGTTTTTAACTTTAAACCATTTTTGCATATATTTTTCCTCTTCTCTCTGAAATGCACATAGTTTTGACCTATATACCCATTCTACAGATAGAGAAACTGAGTCTAGGACTTTAAATAACCTTTGCAATGGCATGAAGCTTGAAAAAAAGTAGAAATAGAGACTCATTGCAGGGGCTCTGCAACTGAGTTATTGCCTCCCCATCTTGCTTCCAATCTAGAGATAAATGTGGTGAAATGGAATGGGAGTGGGGATGGTGGGAGCAGAAGGGAAGAGTAATGAGTGGAAGGTGTTAAGGAGAAGCGTGGGGTAATAGATAGGACCTGAGCTCTCCCTATATTTCATAATTCTGCTACTTTCCACTTTGTGAACTGCAGCCTTTAACTTCTCTGCTCTTCAGCCTTCATTGGCTTTATTTGTAGAGTATACTATCTGTTCCATGAAAAAGAGAAAAATCACACTTGCCTTAATCACTTCATAGGCTTGTCATGAATGTTGAATTAAGTAATCATAGGGCCCAGCAGAGGACCTGGCATTCAGAAGATGTTCAAAACATGTTAATTCTTTTTTCCTCCTTCCTTATGTTTCTGAAGGGATCTTCTTTCCTGGGCACAGAGCTGAGCACTTACTATTTTTTAAAATTTAATATTATTCATGTAAAATTGATATACAGTGAAATGTTGTGTTAATTTTCAGTATTGTGTTAATATGTGATTCAGTTATATATGTATTGTGCTTAGTTGCTCTGTCCTGTCTGACTCTTTGCGACTCCATGGAATGTAGCCTGCCAAGCTCCCCTGTCCATGAGATTCTCCAGGCAAGAATACTGGAGTGGGTTGCCATGCCCTCCTCCAGGGGATCTTCCCAACCCAGGGACTGAACCCAAGTCTCCCACATGGCAGGTGGATTCCTTACTGTCCGACCACCATGGAAGCTCATACATATATTAGATTGGCCAAAAATTTTTTCAGGTCTTTCTGTAACAGAGAAAAGCTCAAACTTTTTTGCCAACCCAATATATATGTTATTTTTCATATTCTTTTCCATTATGGCTTGTCACAGGATATTGAATATAGTTCCCTGTGCCATACAGTGGGACCTTGCTTTTTATCCATTCTGTATGTGTTCATTTGCATCTGCTAATCCCAAACTCCCACTTTATCCCTCCCTCTCCCCCGATTCCCCTTAAAACCACAAGACCGTTCTCTCTGTGAGTCAGTTTGTATTTCATAGATAGATTCATTTTTATCATACTTGATTCCACATATGAGGGACATCATATGGTATTTGTCTTTCTCTTTCTGACTGAGTACAATAATCTCTAGTTGCATCCATGTTGCTGCAAATGGGATTATTTTGTTATTTTTTATGGCTTAGTAGTATTTCACTGTATATATGAACCACATCTTCTTTACTCATTCACTTATTGGTGGACATTTAGGCTGCTTCCATGTCTTGCTAAAAGTGCTGCAATGAACACAGAGATGCATCTGTCTTTTTAATTGTTTGTTAATAAAAAATTTATAAAATATTTTCAAATGCATTGAGCATTATTATTGTGTTTTGTGTCATCATAAATGAGTGGAAAAGTTGAGGTTTACTTGCCTGCTTTTCCATCAGGGATTCTTTTATGGTTGCCCACTTCAGAGAAATGCAACTTGGGAAAAGTTGGCATCTTTTCCCGTGAAACACAGAACCAGTTATTCCTTAACAGGCATGATGATGTGAATGAATCCCTCTGTCCAGAAGGTAGCAGACAGAGTCTTCACCACACATACCACAAAAACTGCAGTTGGCAGACCCACCAGGATTCGCCACCTACCTCAGGAGGATGGGAGAGGACCATGGCTTACTTCTGTAAATGGCTGCTTCAGAAGATTATTCTAAGCATTGAGATAGATTCTACCAGCAGCACATCAGCCCCAAATTTAAACCTGTAGACTTTATGTACTAGAACTCTCTAAGCCTTCTGGCCCCTCCTTTTGGCTGGCACTGAAGAGAAGCTTTCTTCATTTGCATTTGGTGCTGCCCTCTGGCAGCCTGACTCTGGCCTCAGAAACTTCTGTTCTAGAAAAGGGAAAGTTGGACTCACTCCCACAAGGATATAGGAAAATGTTAGTGCATCTTCTTTGCCTAAATCAAGTCAGGACAGCTGAAATATGACCTTGGAATTAAACAGTTACTCTTCCCTGGCAGCAGTACTCTGCTCACAGATCTTTTGAGTTCTGATCTGATGGTGTCTGGTGGTTCTGAAGAGGGGCTCAGCTTCCACCAGTGATGGGGTATCTATAAGTTGTGGTTTTGTTGGGAGGTTGGGCTTTTGTGTGTGTGAACAGAAGGAGAGCTCTGGGGTGAGAATGAAAGCTTAGAGAGTCTCTTTTCAACCGCTTCTAGGCATGATTATGTCAAAACCAACTTGAGCAGATATATTTATTTCTTCCTTTTTGAAAGCCTCTGGAAAAAAATGATTTTATAGCTTTTCTAAGTAACCTTTCCTGCCAGGAACTCTCTCTTCATTGCTAATAAACATATCTCCAGTCTAAAAACCAGGCTTCTGTTCTCTTGTTTGTTTAATCAGGAGATGTAGGGATTGACTGAACAGTGATGCTTCAGGTATTGGAAAGTACTAGATGATATTAGCTCACGGGACCTACCTTCCCCCGTGTTATGGAGTTCCAATTCTTGAACTCAGGGTCTGTGAAATCATTTTTTCCTAGAGAAATTAAAAATAATATCTTAGTGGGTTATGCCCAAGGCCAAACATGAGGAGACTTCCTCCTCATTTCAGAGTCTAAGCCCTCCATTTCAGAGAACCACTGGAATAAACAAAATGAGGTTGAACATTCATGGGGCAGAAATAGGCATTTGTATCATGTCTTTGTTTCATTGCTCTTAAAAGAAGTAAGCCTGTGAAAATAAATGTTATGAGTTCATGCTTCTTTGAATGCACTGATTTCATTTGTATTTTCTTAACATCTAAAAATTCTCAATTCCCAATGGGTAGCGAACTTGCTTTAGGTTAAAGTTGAATACTTAAAGTGCCGTGCACAGTCAATAATGAATGATTATATGTAGTTTTTTGGCAATTGGTATGTGCTGGATGCTGTATTTAGTGTTATTATCCCCCTTAAAACCTCTGTGCCTGATAAGTCCATAGCCATGTCACAAAATAATCACTAGCACATTCATGCAAAGCCTGACCTGTCCTGGGAAGGCCTGGCCTGGCCTTGGGGGAGCTTAGTGGCAGTTTTAGGGTCTGGATCAACATCTATACAGTTGTCTACTTTCTGTTTCACTGTTGTGACTGTGGGCTTCCAAGCTGGCAAATATACTTATCCTCCTGCCAATGCAGGAGACACAAGAGATGAGGGTTCAATCTCTGGGTCAGGAAGCTCCCCTGGAGTAGAAAGTGGCAAGCTAATCCAGTATTCTTGCCTGGAAAATCCCATGGACAGAGGAGCCTGGTGGACTACAGTCTGTGAGGTCTCAAAGAGTTGGGCCTGAGTGACCGAGCGTATGTGTAATACACTGTGACTGTGACTAGCAGCAGATACTTGCTTTAAAGGCAAATAAAAGTAAATCAGACAGAATTTGCTTCCGATGTGGGTTCTTTTCCACTTAGGAATTACCAGGCATTGAGATGCCCGAAAGAGCAGAGCTTGCCTCAGAGGCAGTTGGCCTCATGCTCCTCCCCTCCTCAAAGTTTTAGGAGGCATGTCTGGCACAGTTTCTCAGCACCCTTGAAGGGTGGCATCTCTTCTGTGAGGTTGTGAACTCAGCCAAGGACAATATCATGTTCATTCCCGTGGTGGAGGCCAAGGCTCAGCCCTCTGGGGTTCCAACTAGGAGTGAAACGAAAGGTAGGCCACCCTATTCCACCTGCCCTGCTCACTTGGGGTCTGGGCTTCTCTCCAGGGGGTCACCTGAGGTCCAAGTTCTGGGAGCTTGCCCCAACCAGGGGCTGTCTTGAATGCACGCTTCCCCTCTTCTCCTAGGCATGTTTTCTTCCTTATTCCATGTCCTTGGGGCACTGCTCTGTGGCCAGCTCACCAAAAGATGGATTGTTTTTGATAAAGGTTTATCCCAAAGCTGTGGGTTAAGAGGTACTCTGCCTGGGAAATATTTGCACATTTCATCAAAACCGCAAAGAAAAATCCGATGTTTTCCTTGTGCTCTGGAGTCTGTGCTCTGATTTCATCTCAGGAACGTGATATTTGCAGATATCCTGTAATTTTTCTGTTTAAAACCCCTCCCCTTAGATTGAAATTAAAGCAAAAGCCAAAAAAAAAAAAAAAAAAAGCACTCTTTGCTGTGGCATAGTAGTTGGATCTGATAGGGTCTGCCTTCTCCTCTGGCTTCCTTTTTCACAACCCGCCCCGACCTTTCCTCTGCTTGCAAAGCTCATCGCTGGCTGCTCGTTTCCCATCTCCAAGATAAAGCCTCCTCTTCTTTCAGGTCTTATCTTAAGCCTCCTTCCTCTAGAGACAAAGTCAGCCCCCACAATGTGCTCCCATGGGAATGTCTTACTCACCTGGGGCTGCTGTAACAAATACCGCAGACTGGGTGGCTTAAACCACAGATGCTCATTTCTCATAATTCCAAAATCAAGACGCCTGGCATTTCAGTGTCTGGTGAGGAATCTCCTGGCTTGCAAACTGGCAGTTTCTTGCTGTGTCCTCTCCTGTGTCTTTATTTATAAGGTTGCAAATTCCATTCATGAGAACTCTAAGCTTATGCCTTCATTGCCTCCCAAAATCCCCACCTCCAAACACCTTCACATTAGAGGTTAGAGCTTCAGCTTATGAGTTTTGGGGAGAACACAAACATCCAGTCCATGGAGAACATTATTTGCCTCCTTTGTAGCTTTCGTGTCATTTGCTGTTATTGACTTTGGGTCTGATCATCGGCTTCATACCTATGGACAGTGTGTCCATGCTGTTCTCTATGGAGCAGTATGGAGCACAGAGCTGTTTTGTATGGAGCACAGAGCTGGCACATAGGAAGTGATCAGTAAACATGCACTGGGAAAAAGCGGGAAACAAAAGAAAGGTGCTGGGATCTGGTCAGACTGGGGATAGTGGCACCTAGAGCAGTCTTGGAGAGTGTATTAGTCTCCTAATGCTGGCTGTAACAGTTTGCCATGTATTCAATGGCTTGCAGCAACATACATTTATGATCTTTACAGTTCTGGAGGTCAGCAGTCTGAAATGGACTTAATAGTTCAAAGGTCAAGGTGTCGGCAGTACTGATTCCTTCTGGAGGCCCTTGTGGACAATCCATTTCCCTGTCTTTCTAGCTTCTAAGGACCACCTGCATTCCTTGGCTCACGGGACCCTTCCAGCAGTTGGGTCACTCTGGCTCCTGCTCCCATTGCCACGTCTCCTCCTCTGGTGCTGATCTTCCTTGCCTCCCTCTTCCAGGGATCCATGTGATAAAACTGGATCCACTCGGGTGACCCAGGAGCACCCCCTGCCCCCACCTCAAGACCCCTGACTTGGTCATACCTTCGATATCCCCTTTGCCATGTAAGGTAATATCCTCTGAGGTTTCTGGGACTGTGCTGTGGACAGCTTAATGGTGATGGGGAGCACTTTCTGACTAATCATAGAGAGTTCTGGGGACATGGAAAGATTGTGTCACATCTCAATCAGAGCTGGAAGGGTCAGGGCATAATGGGGCATAATGGCGGTCAGAAGTGTCATAAGCAGGTGGGGGGACACGTTTATGTTGGGTTAAGTTGTTCTGGGGTTGAAGTAAGAGGTGTGACCCAGCAGGTCCTTTTATGTGGGTGTAAGGAGGCATCACTCTATAACCAGCTCCCTACGTGGTAGGCTACAGTCCATGGGGTCGCAAAGAGTCGGACACGACTTCACTTTCAGTTTTCACTTTCATGCATTGGAGGCAGAAATGGCAACCCACTCCAGTATTGTTGCCTGGAGAATCCCAGGGATGGAGGAGCCTGGTGGGCTGCCATTTATGGGGTCGCACAGAGTCTGACACAGCTGATGCGACTTAGCAGCACCAGCAGTACGTGCTTCATCTGTCCACTTGGAGACTGTCTGACTGCTACATTCGCATGTGGGTGATCAAGTTTCTTCCATAACTACTTAAATGGGGATATCAAGATGTCAGGAGTGGATTCAGATTGTGGGCTGGCGGGAGACTAAAGAGACACCCATAGTCCAGGATAAATGAATTTAGAGTTATCTTCCTTGGCAGACTCAGAGGAAGGAAATAAAAATAAGAAAGTAAGATAGAAACATACAAGCGTAATGGCCACCAAAAACTCTGTAGTGGGGAGAGCATTATTTCTCTCTGAACTATTAAGTTACTGGTTGGAATTGAGGAAGGAAGAAGTAGGTTTTCCCAGGGACCAGGACTGGATCTGTTGATCCAGTAGGGGAATAAGCAGAAGCTAGTCAAATGTTCTGGGGGTGCTCTGGGTTGGTCTGAGCAAAAGATGCCACTGTAAACCTGTCAGCCTGTCAGTCATGCAGCGGCATGTGCTGTGCATGCTCGCTCAGTTGTGTCCGACTCTGCAGCCCCTTGGACTGTAGCCCACTGCCAGCCTCCTCTTGCCCATGGAATTTTCCAGGCAAGAATACTGGAGTGGCCTGCAATTTCCTTCTCCATATAAAAGAATATTTTAAAATTGAACTGCATTCAACATTGTCTTGCCCCTGCATTTTATAGCTTAGAAAACTAAGGCCTAGAAAGTTCAAGTGGGTTGTCCAAAGATACATGGCTGGGTAGTGTCAGAGTTTAGACTAGAAACCAAGGCTCTTGGCTTCAATCCTGAAATGGCCTCATGTATTAGTGTCCCATATACTATTCAATGCCTGTTGTAGAGAAGCGTGGGGCTAGGATACAGGCCCACTGTCTCCATCCCAAAAACACAGATTGCTTTTGGTTTGATGGAGCCCTGAGTGGTTTTGTTTGAGAAACAGATGGACAAAAAGAAGCTTTCTCTGAGTAGCATACGGCAGGAGGTGGAACACGCATACCCGCTGTGTGATTGGGTGTAGATTCAAAAATAGCTAGTCCTAAACAATAGCAATGCAGTTAAACTCACCCACTTGGTCAATATAGTATTGTAATTACACCATCTTCTAAAAATGGCTGTCATGAAATCAAGGGAGGTCATATGACTGGCTGATAGGAAGGCAGCTGCATAGGGTCAAGTTCATTATTATTCCCCTTTCAGCATGGAGTCCATTTTCTTCCCGGCAGTAAGAGAATAATTTCTCTAGAATATCCATGCAGCTTTTGGGGTTGAATTCCTAAACTGCTTTGAACACTTCATCAGTAACGTGATGGGTCAATTAGTAAGCAATCAACACATGGCTTTATTGACAGAGCAACTGCAGATACCCAGATAGGACTCTGAAAGTTTCAATTCCCTTTTCCTAATATAGTAACATATCTGAAAGGATTTTAGAGTAATTCTGGAGCAAGTAACATGAGACGAACATGACTTCAAGTAGCCTTAGCAGAAAATAGGATGTGATGGGGGGAAATTGCAGAACCGTAGAGTATGGGGAAAAGCAGATCTTTGCAGAGAGGAAGTGAATATACACTTGAGATATTCTGGGACTGCCTACTTCCAGGTCGCCAAGTTTCAGAATGAATGAAGGCCTTCTCCACTCCCAGTATAAGCTTATATAAAGAAAACATGTACTCAGATATTTCAGCGGGCCTTTAACTATTCATGGATATTATCCCACAATAAATGCTTTGTGTAGCTGATTGGAATGCTTTTACTGCCTAAAGACCTTGGGTTCCTAGTGAGTTTTCTTTTTTAATTTAAAGTGATGACGGTGGGGGCATGGGTAGAGGCTGCTTATTGGATTTTAATTTAATGCTATAAAATTTGAAGGGGTTGGGAAATTTTTATGTTCTTTTAATTGAAGTCTGCATAATTTTAAGGAGATAGGAAATTAACATAGAATAAAATTGCTCTATGTAAAAAATTATTTTTAACATTCGTCACAGTTTTTAATGTCAACATCATTAATGGCATGATCATAAAACAGCCATTAGCTTTGCCGATGCTGGATTTATTTAGTGAAAATGATGTAGAGACATAACTAATGAGATAAGTTAAAGAAAAGACAGCTTGCAGCCTCACCTCAAATTGCCAGTTATCTAACCCTTCTTAGGCAGCGCTAGGTGTATTAGGTATTCCAAATGCAATGCAGTTTAGAATTTACAAGGCAGAAACAGAATTACAGATACTTAAAACAAGCTTATGGTTACCAAAGGGGAAATGTGTGTATTGGGGGAAATAAATCAGGAGCTTGGGATTAACACATACACATTACTATATATAAGATAGATAACCAACAAGGATCTACTGTATAGTACAGGGAACTCTACTCAGTATTCTATGAGAACCTGTATGGGAAGAAGAGTCTGAAAAAGAATGGATATACGTATGTCTTAAAATCCAATCACTTTGTGCTATGAAACTGACACAACATTGTAAATCAACTATCAGTTCAGTTCAGTTCAGTTCAGGCGCTCAGTCGTGTCCGACTCTTTGTGACTCTATGACATAATCGCAGCACGCCAGGCCTCTCTGTCCATCACCATCTCCCGGAGTTCACTCAGACTCATGTCCATCGGGTCCGTGATGCCATCCAGCCATCTCATCCTCTGTTGTCCCCTTCTCCTCCTGCCCCTAATCCCTCCCAGCATCAGAGTCTTTTCCAATGAGTCAATTCTTCGCATGAGGTGGCCAAAGTACTGGAGTTTCAGCTTCAGCATCATTCCCTCCAAAGAAATCCCAGGGCTGATCTCCTTCAGAATGGACTGGTTGGATCTCCTTGCAGTCCAAGGGATTCTCAAGAGTCTTCTCCAACACCACAGTTCAAAAGCATCAATTCTTCGGTGCTCAGCCTTCTTCACAGTCCAACTCNTTCTGTCGTTTTTCAGATTGCATCCAAGTACTGTGTTTCGGACTCTTTTGTTGACCATGATGGCTACTCCATTTCTTCTGAGGGATTCTTGCCCACAGTAGTAGATATAATGGTCATCTGAGTTAAATTCACCCATTCCAGTCCATTTTAGTTGGCTGATTTCTAGAATCATAATCTAATAAAATTTTTTAAAAATACAAAAGAACATAGGAAATGATTTAATTCCAGCATAATTTGATATTACTGAAAAGAGTGCTGAATTGAAGAGCCTTGGGAAAGAGGACATTTAGGTAGAAACAAATAACCCTAAGGTTAAAGCAGGAACTTGGGAAGGTCTGCATGTCATCTTACTGTAGACTTTTCTCTAGACTGTTCCTGTAGACTCTGCACTGGCTGTTCTTTCATCTACTGAGTATCTCTGTCATTCAGTGTTCCTCAGCAAATATTCAAGGTTTTCCTTGTTCAAATTCATTCTACAGAACTCTACTTTCAGAGTCATGTTTTCCCAATTTTTTTGACTGCCAACCACAGTAAGAAATATACTTTATATTTCAACTTATTGCATGTATATGTGTGAATATATACACATACAGGACAGGTACACGTGTGACAGAAACAAACTTTTTTTAAAAAGAGTGCTATAGCACCAGATAAAATGAAGACAAGCTGGATGAGTCAGCCATTATATATATTCCTCATGTTCCCTCCATCAGGTATCCCCCACCCTGCCACATTTCCATCCTGGAACAGTTGGAATATGTACATTCTTGCTAAGCATCTGTGGAATGCACTGTGGCATTTTCTTTCTTTCTAAATTGATTTTTATTGGACTATAGTTGCTTTACAATGCTGTGTTAATTTCTACTGTATAACAAAGTGAATCAGCAATTCATATACATATGTCCTCTCTGTTTTGGATTTCCTTCCCATTTAGGTCACTACAGAGCACTGAGTAGGGCCCCCTAGTTATCAGTAGGTTCTCATTATCTATTTTGTACATAGTAGTATATATATGTCAATCCCAATCTCCCAATTCATCCCACCCTTCCATCTTTGTGTCTGTACATTTGTTCCCTGTGTCTATGTCTCAATATCTGTTTTGCAAATAAGATCATCTATATCATTTTTCCACTGTGATGTTTTCTAGTCTACCCTCTTCTTAAGGAATATCAGTTTTAGCAAAATTGTTTGAATAATTGCAGTTCAGTTCAGTTGCTCAATCATGTCTGACTCTTTGCAACCCCATGAACCATAGCATGCCAGGCCTCCCTGTCCATCAGCAACTCCTGGAGTTCAGCCAAATCCATGCCCATCGAGTCGGTGATGCCATCCAACCATCTCATCCTCTGTCATCTCCTTTTCCTCCTGCCCTCAGTCTTTTCCGGCATGAGGATCTATTCAAATGAGGAAGCTCTTCGCATCAGATGGCTAAAGTATTGGAGTTCAGCTTCAACATCAGTCCTTCAAATGAACACCCAGGACTGATCTCCTTTAGGATGGACTGGTTGGATCTCCTTGCAGTCCAAGGGACTCTCAAGAGTCTTCTCCAACACTACAGTTCAAAAGCATCAATTCTTCGGCACTCAGCTTTCTTTATAGTCCAACTCTCACATCTATACATGACTATTGGAAAAACCATAGCCTTGACTAGACGGACCTTTGTTGACAAAATAATGTCTCTGCTTTTTAATTGGTCATAGGTTGGCCATAACTTCAATAGGCTGGTCATAACTTTCCTTCCAAGGAGTAAGTATCTTTTAATTTCATGGTGGCAATCACCATCTGCAGTGATTTTGGAGCCCCCCAAAATAGTCAGCCACTGTTTCCACTGCTTCCCCATCTATTTCCCATGAAGTGATGGGACTGGATGCCATGATCTTAGTTTTCTGGATGTTGAGCTGTAAGCCAACTTTTTCACTCTCCTCTTTCACTTTCATCAAGAGACCCTTTAGTTCTTCTTTACTTTCTGCCATAAGGGTGGTGTCCACATGATTTTAATCCTCGACTAATATATTGCTTCCCACAGTTTGAAAAAGTTTCCAGAAAATGGCAGTAAATGTAGTTGGATGAATTAAGATACCTCTTTCACAAGCTTCTTCTCATACCATTGTTTTATCTAAGGGATCTAAGAGTGGACAATGAATTTTATTTTTTTCCATTAGAATAGAGCTTGGTGTTTCATGTTATCTTCCCTAGCGGCTTTTCTTTACAGACCTCACGGTGGAAATTCAGTCTGTTTGCAATCACCACCCATCTGTCCCAGCATTCTCCCTCTCTCTGGAATTTTTCTTAGCACTCTCTCCTCAGACTGCAAATTCAGTGTTGTATTTGTCTCCACTTGAGGCTCACATTCCCTTCTTCCACCAGGCATCTCTAGATAGATTCAATCCTCCACCATTATCCTTTCTCAGACTTCCCTACAACACAGCTGTGGGAAGATATGGTCATTGCTGGTGCCAGCACTATAATCATTTAGTGTCTGGCACCACTCTTTTTTTCCCTTTGATAAAATTAAATCATTAAGTTATGAGAATTCCATATTCTCTACATCTTTGCCAACACACACTTGGTATTTTCTTTTTTTTTTTTTTTTAAACTTAACCACTCTGGTGGGTGGTCTTCCCTGGTGCCTCAGCAGTAAAGCATCTGCCTGAAATAGATTTGATCCTTAGGTCAAGAAGATCCCTGGAGAAGGAAGTGGCAACCCACTCCAGTGTTCTTGCCTGGGAAATTCCATGGACAGAGGAGCCTTGTGGGCACAGTCCATGGGGTCACAAAAGAGTCGGACATGACTTAGCAAATAAACCACCACCACTCTGGTGGGTGGTAGCAGTGTTGAACTGTGGGTTTGTTTGCATTTCCCTGATGACTAATGAAACTGAGATGCATATGTTTATTTGCCATTTACATGTTTTCTTTTTTGATATGGTCTGTTCAAGTCATTTGCCCATTTTTCCAATGGGTTATATCTCCTTTTTCTTATTAATTTGTAGAATTCTTTATATATTATGGATCCAAGTCTAAATTGGATATAGGTATTGTGTTGCAGGAAGGGGGACTCCTTCCAGGGCCTGAAACTGGGCTCTTGTCTAACACTCGGAAGTGAATTGTCCAAGGAGACACATGTGCTGACAAAGCAAAAGATTTCATTTTTATTTATTTATTTTTTTAGATTTTTCTTTCTTTTATTTATTTTTTTTCAGTTTATATTGTTTTAATTTTTCATTTTTTTTTACAGTACTGTATTCATTTTGCTATACATTGACATGAATCAGCCACGAGTGTATATGAGCTTCCAATCCAGACCCCTTCTCCCCTCTACCACCCCACACCATCTCTCTGGATCATCCCCGTGCATCAGTCCCAAGCATCCTGCATCTTGCATCGAACCTAGACCAGCGATTCGTTTCACTTATGATATCATACATGTAATGATAAACCTGTACACGAGACAGCAAAAGAGACGCAGATGTATGGAACAGCCTTTTGGACTCAGTGGAAGAGGGAGAGGGTGGGATGATTTGGGAGAGTGGCATTGTAACATGCAAAGCAAGAGATTTTATTGGGAAAGGGCACCCGGCTGGAGAGCAGGAGGGTAAGGGAACCCAGGAGAACAGCTCTGTCACATGGCTTGCAGTCTCAGGTTTTATGTTGATAGAATTAGTTTCCGGGTTGTCTTTAGCCAATAATTCTGACTCCGAGTCCTTCCTGGTGGTGCACACCTTGTTCAGCCAAATGGATGCCAGAGAGAAGGATTCTGGGAGGCGATCGGACATGTGGTGTCACCTTTTGACCTTTCCCAAACTCTTCCGGTTGGTGGAGGCTTATTAGTTCTGTGTTCCTTACCGGGACCTCCTGTTGTAAAACAACTTATGCAGATGGTTACTGGTGCCTGGCCAGGGTGGACGGTTTTAATCAGTGTGCTTTCCCTAACAATTGCATATATATTTTCCTACTCTGAAACTTAGTCTCTTCATTCTCTTGAATGTGTCTTTTGAGAATAAAGCTGAGTTTTCAGATTTTCCCCTTAATGCTTAGCTGAGTCCTCTTTAAGAATCCTTTACCTGTTCCAAAATTATGAAGATACATGTTCCTATGCTTTTTAAAGTAGATACTTTGTTGTCTTTTATATTTATATTTGAAGTCCCTCAGAAGTTGATTTTGGTTTATGGTTTGAGTAAAGACTCAATAGTCATTTTACCCCCAGTAGATATCCACTGAATCCAAATCACATAGTGAAAAGACCACTCTTTCCCAAATATTTTCCCTTGTTATCTTTGTTACATATCAAGTGACTCTATTTCTGATATGCTTGTTTTATGTATACATACATACATACATATATATATATATATCTGTTTCAGACTCCATTGTGTTCCACAGGTCTATTTGTTTATTTTTTGCTTCCAACAGCCTCAAGTCTCCAACTTTATGGAGACTCAGATGGTAAAACAACTTCCTTCAATGGTGGAGACATGGGTTTGATACCTGGGTCAGGAAGATGGCCTGGAGAAGGGAATGGAACCCACTCCAGTATTCCTGCCTGGAGAATTCCATGGACAGAGGAGCCTGGCAGCCTACAGTCCATGGGGTTGCAAAGAGTCAGATGTGACTGAGTAACTAACACTTTGACTTTAACATAGTGGAAGTCCTCTAGCTTTGTTTTCTGTAGGATTGTCTTGGGCACTTTTTAAGTGTCATGTTAACAATATAATATTCTTCAAATGGGCTGTGAACAAATTTTATGTAAGAGAAAGATGACAAAATCATGGCAAAATCAATGAGAGAAATTTATGCATGTTGTAAGATAATAGTTACTCTATTTTGATTTTGCAAATTTTGCAATTGGGGTTGCTGATGAGAGATGATTGTATACAGAGAAGCAGATTCTGAGGGAATTTGACTGAGGAAAATAAGAGACAATAAAGATGAATTAAAGTGGTGTTTAGAGTAGGAGAGCGAGCACAAAGAACATCTGTCTTTATCAAATTTTGTACCAAAATAAATACTTAAGTATAATTAAGATATAACATGGTAAACCTAGAGTGACTGGATATAGAAAAAATTTCTGAAGACAGTTCCATTTTCAATGGATTATGATTAAAATCCACATAGGATAAAAAGTAAAAAAGACCACAGACTTGCTTTATATTTTCATTTGTCTACCATTTTCTTCTTGAAAGAGCCACAAAAGAAAAATCTTAGATAGAAGGAACCTCTTCACTCTGAATTGCTATTCAGCCTATGGTGTATGTACAGCTGCAGGAAAAACTCATGGGCTGATGACATTACAAGTGATCGGAATGTACATAGTTTCTTACCTCTGGAGAAGAGGAGAAATAGAAAAATGTAAAGAAGCAAACATTGTATTTATTGGAGCATATCAAACAGATTTAACAAATGTTTACTCCTCATTGTCTGGGCATTAGGACTCCTTGCTGCCTTAGTTAGAAACACCTTCATGGGTTTTCTAATTTAAATCCATGGTATCGATCAAATATGATAGCTTTAGCTCGCAAATACCTAGAGCTGGAGAGGGCTTAGCTAAGTTAAACATGTTGAAAAATGAAGCCTCCAGACATGGAATCCATGGAGGGTGAGAAATAGTTTTATTTTATATGGTTTGCAGGGAAGGAGACCAATTGGACTTTAAAAGATAGTTTCCATAGCTACTGGGCTGAATCAAAAGAAAATGCTGTCACAGCATTTTCCCCCTTGCTACCTTTACTGCTAGATGGTAGTTACCAGGCCAGGTCTTTTTTAGGAAATGAATTATTATTCCATGTATGAAATGCTTCAGTCTAGGATCTGCTGGAAGCAAACTTGCTTTGTTGTGAGAATACCGTTACCTATCCTAGAACTGCCTTTCTCTTCAAAAACGTCTTTAGAAAGGTTCTCTCCAGGTAGAGTTCTGTTGAGCAGCTGCCTACCAATTGAAAATCTATTTCATGGTTTAGTAAATGGGGGCTAGTCAGACACAATTGAGCGACTGAACACTTAAATTATAGAAGAGTCCAGGCTTTTACTGCTCTTGACCTTTTTTTCTTAAAAGTGAAAGTGAAAAGTGAAGTTGCTCAATCGTGTCCGACTCTGTGCGACCCCATAGACTGCAGCCCACCAGGCTCCCCCGTCCCTGGGATTCTCCAGGCAAGAACACTGGAGTGGGTTGCCGTTTCCTTCTCCAATGCATGAAAGTGAAAAGTGAAAGTGAAGTCTCTCAGTTGTGTCCAACTCTTCATGACCCCATGGACTGCAGCCTACCAGGCTCCTCTGTCCATGGGATTTTCCAGGCAAGACTACTGGAGTGGGTTGCCATTGCTTTCTCCAAAAACAATATTAGAACCAAGTTTTCTTTTTTTTTAATTTTGGATAAAAGCTACACATTATATATCATGTTACTCTAGTTTTATACTCATCTGATATTTGTGCCACAGTGGTCTTGATCTTTTGTATACAGTCCTCTGGAGTATGGGTCTTTTATTAAAACACCTTCCCAATAATAATTTGTAATGGACGAGAGGAGGAGGAATAGACATTCACCTTTGCTTTAATGCTTGTGTGTCTCCCAACTGAGAATTGTAGAATCTTTGAGCACCTCTATTGTTTCTTTTCAAAGATGCTTGTCCAGTCATTTATATTTCTTTTAAGGCTGATAGCTCCAAGCTGACTTCTAAGAAGGGTCCTACTGATGTTGCATACAGTAGCTGTATTCTTTCCGGGGAGTTACCAAAGTTTGTCATTGACATAGTTAATGGTGGCATTTCCTTTAGCCATTCACTCAGCCACTTTTATAAACCCACAGTCCATTTAAGAAGTATGAGCTATGTGTCAACTCCCAATTCACCTCACACCCCCTTTCTCTGCCTTAGTGTCCTTATATTTGTTTTCTACAGTCTCTGTCTCTAATTCTGCTTTTGCAAATAGGTTCATCTGAACCATTTTTCTAGGGTCTACATCCATGTGTTAATATATGGTATTTGGTTTACTATTTCGGACTTACCTTCACTGTGTAAAATGGGTAACTAATGAGAACCTACTGTATAGCAAGAGGAACTCTACTCAGTGCTTTGTGGCGACCTAAATGGGAAAGAAATACAAGAAAGAGGGGATATATGTATACACATGAGTGATTCACTTTGCTTTATAATAGCGGAGAAGGCGATGGCATCCCACTCCAGTACTCTTGCCTGGAAAATTCCATGAACAGAGGAGCCTGGTAGGCTGCAGTCCATGGGGTTGCGAAGAGTCAGACACAACTGACTTCACTTTCACGCACTGGAGAAGGCAATGGCAACCCACTCCAGTGTTCTTGCCTGGAGAATCCCAGGGACGGGCGAGCCTGGTGGGCTGCCGTCTGTGGGGTCGCACAGAGTCGGACACGACTGAAGCGACTTAGCACCAGCAGCTCTGTAATAGAAACTTTGGGAAGCAACTATATTCCAATAAAAATTTAAAAACAAATTAAAAAGAAGTGAGCTTGCTCTCCAAATAAGAGCTTCAAGGCAAATACCCTGCCTCCTCATTCTGACCCAGTTGCTCCTTTGAAACCCCATCTAGAAATTCTGGAGCCACCACTGTTTGTCTCAGGATGTCCTCTCCATGAGCTTCCCTGATGGCTCAGTGGGTAAAGAATCTGTCTGCAATGCAAGAGGCGCAGGAGATGTGGCTTCAGTCCCTGGGTCAAGAAGATCCCCTGGAGGAGGGCATGACAGCCCATTCCAGTGTTCTTGCCTGGAAAATCCCATGGAGAGAGAGAGAAGCCTGGTGGACTATAGTCCATGGGGTCACGAAGAGTTGGACATGACTGAGTGGCAGCGGCAGCAGTCCGCTCCATGCTAGAGCCAGTTTCTTGTTTTTAAAGTGCATTCACTTTTTTTTTCTGATGCAAGGGTGTCTCCCTTTCTTCAGAGTAGATTGTGATTCCAGGAAATAGTCAAAGTTAATTTTTCTGAATGCTCTATCAGTTGTTTTTGTGGTTTAAAAAGAGAAAAAGGAAACAGGGTATTTATACGTTCAATGCTGAGAGCATTGGTTATTTTCAGGAATTGGATGAGTAATTCCAAATAGAGATTGAGCTCTTTTGTCTTGATCATGTTTATTTTTAATGCACCAGATATCCCTATAATCCATATCACTCATCTCATCCTGAGATTCAGCTATCTAGGAGACAACCCTAGGGGTAGGCCAATTGGGCAAAAACACATTCCTGGGATATCTGAAAGGAGGAGGGTTATTAGCCCTCTGCAGATATGGGGGAGGAACAGAGAGCTATGTGGCAGGGTAGATAAAAACTAGGAGAGAAAAAGCCATTTACTCCTCAAAATGAGGAGAAAGGATCTCCTTAGACAGGCCTATCCTCACATCTCTAGGAACTTCCACTGGAAACAAATGATGGTTCCAGGCTATGACTTGGTGCATCCATTGCTGAGTATTGGCATATACCTCTGTTTATAAATAAAAATTGTACTTTGCAAACATGATGTAAATAAATCTTCTTGGAAAGATCCAAAAGTCAGGTTTCAGGGCTTGAAATCGCCAGTGATTTGGTAATGTTTGAGCTCCTCAGCAACAGTATGAAGTGTTCATGGATATTTACATGGGAATTTTTATTTGTGACTGGTGAGTAGCACTGCTGATTCTGAACTAAAATCCCAGGAAGGGAGGGGAAGGGAGTTCTTTGAACTCTGAAAACAAACAATTTCTGGGATGAAATTCCAGAAAATATCAATAGTTGTTAGGAAGCATGGCGTGGGAATGTTGCACCAGGGCAAAGCCTATGAGCTTTGCTAAAACCTTTAACTTGGTCTTCAAAAGCCAGTTTTCTGTGCCTGTTAGTCCCAGATGAGACACAGAAAGTGAAGCCCATGTTGAGGATTGCATTGTAGAATAAGAAAATGGTAAAGGAAGAAAGCTTAGAAACTCAAGATTGTTTCTAGATACACCAAAATATTAGCAGCTGATCATGTTGGGAGGGTGGATGCAAGGGAGCAACATGTCGCCAATTGCTTTTATTTGAAATAAGATTAATCTTCTATCCTGAATGAAAGTAGAGGCCAACAGCAGCCATCCAATGTGTGCTTTGTAAATCACATTATCAGGGCTTGCTTAAAGTGTTCACCTAGTATTCAATTGATATATAGAGTTGGTTGGTGGGGCCGCCATATGCTGGCTTGGGCCTGAGCCAGGGAAGCACACAAGAAGGCTTTTGCATTCCAGCCGTCCACTCCTGCCTGGCAAAAGGCACTTTTTGTGCGTGGCATAAGTGGCCAAGTTATTTGTACACAATGGGAAGCTGAAATTTCATTTTCACGTGAAATTAGTGAATAATGGCTTTCAAGACTCACTGAATAAGCATGCCCAAGACACAGTCAGCATTTTAAGTCTGTCTACAGGACGCCAGCCATCTGGATGAGAAATAAATCAGTTATGCAGTTACTTTGGGGGCCTCAGAGGTGGGCCATGGGGAAGGCAAAATGAATGGGTGCTGTACTAAAGCTTTTGCTTTTCACTGAGTCTTTGGTGCAGTCAAGGTTTGTCACTTCTGTGATTCCATGTCACTTTTCTGCTGAGCTGATGCACCAAGCCACAGACATTCATGCCTTGATGTGCACTTGTGTTGTTTGCTGTGTATCTCTTTAATGCTTTTTGTCAGTTTTATTATTTTTTTTTATCTTTTTGAAATATACCTACACATGAATTTTGGATTTTAGACTCCAAGATAATAGATATTCTATTTGCCTGGTGAAGTTAAAAACTATAGAATATATAGTTATACCATTATGCAATTCTAGAAATGATACTTTCCCCAAATGGTATGATGATAAGATCTCCTTTTCTACTAACTTAAAGATTGTTAAAATACCACTTTCTGAAGAAATCTGATTTCATTTTTGGTAGATTATTATTTGAAAAAATGAGAACAGGGTTATTTACTTTGAGATGGTAAGATCTTGGTAATTTATCTATGTATAATAATTAAAGCAAAGCATGAAAACTAAAATGAGAGAAGCAGATGGAATATCCCCTAGGTCAGTATGAACATTTGTTCTAAAAAATGGAACAAGTGCCATCAAAGTGTATAATTATTTTCTTTCAATTACACCTGATTTTGATTTTTAAAAAATGTTGGCAAAGCAGGGTTTCCGCTTTATTTACCTTGCTTTGGTTTCCTTCAAAAATGCTTTGGAATTTAGCACATGAACAGGATGTAAGTGAAAAATAGAGATATTTGAAGGTAATAAATTTATGGGCTATAAATAATTCCTTGCCTTGATAATTTTGGGAGTAAAATTAGAATCTAGCTAATGTGTTCAGATAGTCCAATTTTCCTATATTGGTTCTATATATAAAAGGTTAACAGTTTATAGGAAAAAATGAAGGATCAATAAGGTTTCTTTAATTTGCCAGAATTTCATGGTATAGTACTTCATTGAAGATAATATTCAGTGTATACATTGAGAAGAGAACTATTTGTTTCATGCTCCTGTAATTTTGTTGATTCACATACTGCTCTAAATAAATGGGCCATCAGCTGGAGTTTCACTGTCCTTTGCAATTTGAGCTATGCACTGAAAATATATTACTTATAATGGGATTTGGCTTGTAACTTTATCATGTGAGCTATACACATTAATTAATTTCGAGGCAGCTGCTCATTACAAATTCTTTCTGGTAAACATAACAAGTGAACATATTTTGGAAGATGCCACCACATGATGTATTAAATGGATTTTGATAAAGGCATTTGGCTGATTTGACTGGCAGGTATAAAAAATTTCATATTTATGGGAATCCAGCCTGAGTAACTGTAAAATGGTTTTTACGTTATGGATTTTAGATATGTCACGTGTGTGGTGTCCGACTCTTTGTGACCTCATGGACTGTAGCCTGCCAGGCTTCTTTGTCCACAAGAATTCTCCAGGCAAGAATACTGCAGTGGGTTGCCATGCCCTCCTCCAGGGGATCTTCCCAACTCAGGGATCAATCCCAGGTCTCCCGTGTTGCAGGCAGATTCTTTACTGACCTAATAAAGGAATTGGGTTGGTTATTAACTTGGAATAGGTGATATATTACAAGGTACCAGGTAGATTAATATGAAATGAAAGGGGACTTACTAATCCTCTTTTATCTACTCCTCTTGCTTTGTCATGGGAAAACCGAGACCAAAGAAGTGGTAATTTATCTGAAGCCATATAAATGGTAGAAGAAGGGAAGCTCGAACTCAGCCTCTTGACACTTTAAATGCTCTCTCATGAATCCTGAATTCATGGAACCCTGTCTAGGTAAGAATGAGATTAAATGAGAAGTTACCATAGATCCAGTTCACTTGGAAAGAAAGAAGAATGTTTTGCTTTGGAGAGTATACACTTGAAGCTGCCTAGAAAAGCTATGGAGAAAGACGGTAACAAACCCTCTGTGAGACAGCAAAAGAGACACAGATGTATAGAACAGTCTTTTGGACTCTGTAGGAGAGGGCGAAGGTGGGATGATTTGGGAGAATGGCATTGAAACATGCATATTATCATATGTGAAACGAATCACTAGTCCAGGGTTGATGCATGAGACAGCGTGCCTGGGGCTTGTGCACAGGGATGACCCAGAGGGATGGGATGGGGAGGGAGGTGGGAGGAGGGTTTAGGATGGGGAACACATGTATACCCATGGCAGATTCATGTCAGTGTATGGCAAAACCAATACAATATTGTAAAGTAATTAGCCTCCAATTAAAATAAATAAATTTATATTTTTTAAAAAAGGCTAGAGAAGTATAAGTACTGAATGGTAGAGGTATTAACCTAATGAAAGCATGAAAAGAGTTTTTTGTTTTTTTTTTTTAAAGCTGGCAGCATGTGAACACTTAACGGAGGCATGTAAGATCTACTTCCCCAATCAGGGATCTAACTTAGGACCCCTGCATTGGGAGCATGGAATCCTAGCCACAGGACCGGCAGAGAAGTTCCATAAGAGGAGTTCTTTAGCTGCTTCTGAGAGCTGGGATTTCCTCATTTCTTCCTGTGGTCTACCTTTTCCATCCAGTGGGATGATTCCTGTTAAATGATGCATTAAATTCACCCTCCTTGAGACCTGTGCTAAAAAACAGGTTTCAGTGTTCCTTTGCGATGCTAGGCCCTCCAAACCTGCTTCTACATTTATTTCCTTAGTCTTAAGAAAAGGTATCCTCTGAATCATGATAGTGTAAACCATGCTGGAGGAATCGTTTGGGTCATAACTTTTGATGTCTACCTCCTTTTTATTATACTCAGCATTTTATCTGTTTGTTTGGGAGCTGTATTGTTTGACTTTGGATTTGGAATAATGGTCCCCTAGTCTGCATACATTTAGAAGACTTAAGAAGGTGAGTCAGTTTCTTTCACTGGTGGCACACGCCCACTTGAGCATTTTCCTCTCAGAACTGTGTTGAACGAAGTCTTCTCAAATAATTGTGGTTCTTGCCTTGTGTCTAGAATCCTCATAGATGTCTGAGTCTCTACCTTCTTTCAGGTTCCTATCAGCATCGCCCCAGTAGATCAGGTCCTTTTCCTGGTGGCACCAAGGAAGGATTAGCAGTGGAGGCCAAGGTGACTCTNCTCTCAGAACTGTGTTGAACGAAGTCTTCTCAAATAATTGTGGTTCTTGCCTTGTGTCTAGAATCCTCATAGATGTCTGAGTCTCTACCTTCTTTCAGGTTCCTATCAGCATCGCCCCAGTAGATCAGGTCCTTTTCCTGGTGGCACCAAGGAAGGATTAGCAGTGGAGGCCAAGGTGACTCTAATTCCAGCCTGGTTGGTCAGAGTGGGCAAGGATGCCTCCTGCTCAGCAGCAAGGCCCCTGAGCTCTTGGCTCTTGAAAGTCATTTGTGTGTGGGGGCTTCTTTGGAGATGACCTACCTGGGGGGATTGAGTTCTTTCAACTGATTCTGTTCCTCTTCAGTAGCCTCAAACAGATAAAACTATCCATATTCAGAACTTAAGTCTAGGAGAGGACATCCATCACATTCCTGTTGCGTTAAAAGCAGGGGGAGATGAGAAAGGGATAAAAGAGGTACTAATAAAATCAGGAGGTGTCAGTTTGTAGAGGGAAACTAAGGTGTGGGTCAACTTCCCATCACTTGGCCAAGTTAACTAACATCAGGGTAATGAAAACTGTGTACTCTCTCTTTCATGAGAGCATATATGTTTTCAGTGGCAAGAGTCAGGGTGCTCTCCTTCTAATGACTCTCCCAGCCAGAAACAACACTGGTGTGGGATCCAGTGTCTCCACCTTCCGGCTAACTTGCTTTCAACTTGTTGTGGTGTGGACAGCAAAAGTGACTTGACAGTGAAGGTGAGAGTTGCCCTTCCAAACTAGTCTGAGCTTGTGAGGTTTCCCTCCCTCCCATATGGAGTTAGTGTTGCATTATTTCTCAAGTGTTCCTATTAGAGCAGAGCTGATTGGTACCATGGCCCCTAGAGAAACCATACTTTAATGTGGAGATGAGGCCACTCCTTGCAGGGTTATTTTTCAAAGCATCAGCCTCAGCTCCAAGGGCTTCCCCGGCGGCTCAGATGGTAAGGAATCTGCCTGTAGTGCAGGAAACCTGGATTCAGTCCCTGGGTTGGGAAGATCCCCTGGTGGAGGGCATGGCAACCCCCTCTAGTATTCTTGCCTGGAGAGTCCCCATGGATAGAGGAGCTTAGTGGACTACAGTCCACGGGGTTGCAAAGAGTCGGACATGACTGAGCGACTAAGCACAGCACAGCACAGTTCAATAATGTTTTTCTCCTTTTGCAGTTCCGTCTTTCACGGTATTTATCACCTTGTGATGCCTTTGTTGACAACGTTTGCTCACCTACTAGAATGTGAGCTTCAGGAAGGCTATTCTGTATCTTGTTCTCCTGGGGGTGTCTCTGATGGCCAGCCCATCAGAGCTCTGTGTGTGGAATTAATGCATCTTGAATGAATAAATAAATAAGTTGTATGAAAATAGATGCTTTCAAAATCTTGAAAAGCTTTTTTAAAAAATTCTTAGTACAGTATTCTAAAACTTAAGTCTCCTTTAATATCATTTAGTGTGTTTTTATCTGTCAAATGTTTTATAGAACAAAGCAATACCTGCCTAGACTCTTGATTCTGAGTTAGTGTAATCTGAATTAAAATGATCTTATTTTTACTAAGAAAGGGTTACTTTGTTATACTTTTACACATATACAAAGTCTGTCTCTGCTTAGGAGTGCATTAATTTGTTTTTCATAATTAATCAAGGCAGAGTTTTTAAAACAATACTCTTGTTTCCTAAAGTACATTCTCTAGATTCATTAAATAGGAGCAGTTCTTATTGGTGAGTTTCTGCTTTATATTGAAACCCTGGAATTTTTTTACAATGAGGACAACTTTGTAATTTCAAACTATTGTCACTGACATGCTCAAGTCTGATTTGCCATTTTAATTGGATTTTTTTAAGAGTTTATGCATAAAAGGCTATGATTTTCTAAGTGGCAGAGTTAATAGCCTATTCCAGTAGGCTATATTTACTTGACCTGGAACTCAGATGCTTTTTGATTGATTATAGATAATCTTAGTATTTCCAACTTCTACTAGTATACCAACTTCAGGGATATATTTAAATGCAATTTCATGTTTTCATACTCTCTTCTGTGGAATACAATGAATCAGAGGTAAACATTATGTTGCTTGCACGTAACTTTAGATGGGCCAGATTCCTTAAGTGCCTACTTGTGCTGGTCACTTCACCAGCATTTTCCAAACCTACCTTTTCTCAGACCTAAAGTACACTGATTGAATAAGGACAGTCAATGCTTATAATTCATGGTGGTGATGTTCTAGAAGCTTGCTACAAACATTGATTTGGTGTATAATGAATCATCACTCCTAAGGGAAATAAAGAGTTCGGTTTCTACTAGCCTGTGGTGTTAATGTTTTCATTATCCAATCAGCACTTTATCTCCATTATGTTCTATTATATCTTCTTAAAATACCTTATTTAATATAGTTGATACCTTAACAGTGAACTCATGACTAACACCATTGTAACTCATACCTGAATGAAACTGATCTAACACATATGTTTTATATGTAAGATACATCATAGCTTTTTTTTCAGTTAGGGACAATATATGACATTTCAGCACCACATTTGAGGGCCAAAACAGCAAAAACACAGAAGTGTAAAAAAACATGGCATTAAGTAGAGCATGGAAAGGATGCTTGTTTATGGTATGAGAGCTACAGAGTATTGCTTTATTCAACCTCAGCTAGCCATGTGGGCATTGATGACTCACATTTTCTGCTGCTCTATTCATGTTTGCAAATGATCATGAAAACACCTCAGGTATTGATTTTGGGGTTGCAAATACATTTTACTGGGTAGGCACATTTGCAAATATGTAATGGATAAATAATGAGAAATGATTACATTATCATACGTGCATGCTCAGTTGCTAAATCGTGCCTGACTCTATACAACTATGTGGACTATGGCCTGCCAGGATTCTCTGTCCATGGTATTTCCCAGGCAAGAATACTAAAGCGGGTTGCCATTTCCTTCTCTAGGGGATCTTCTGGACCCAGGGATTGAACCCAGGGATCAAACCCACGTCTCCTGCATTGGCAGGCAGATTATTTACCACTGAGCCACCAGGAAAGCCCCTGATTACATTATCACTTGAGTTTAAAGATGGAGACTCAGACTTAGGTGTTAGAAAAATTCAGTTCAGTAATCATCTACCAAGACCTACTGGGCATTGAGCATGATACTAAGGGAGACATAGTGCATGATTCTAGGCTTGGCCCCTAGCTGTCAACTGACCTAATGACTCATGTCTATATTTGTATAGACTTAAGAATAAAGTGCTCACTCTGTCTGAATAATTATTTTATTATTAAAATAATAATATTTATTTTTTAGTTCTTGCTTTAACATTGGCTATTCTTATAGAAAGCAAAACCAATCTTTAAAAATTTAGATAAATATTTTAAAAGTAAGATTTGATATCACACTTTCCATTATCTTTCTCTGAACATTAGAATGAAAGCACAGAATTTAGCTCATGGTGAAAGGCTAAAAGTCAACAAGTAGAAGTCAACAAAACTGCAGGCTCGTCTAGATTTTGTTCTTGACAGATTTCTCCAGATGTGAGCAATGTGTCAAGAAATCCATGATGGTCAGTACTGGAATTAATGTTCCTAAGGCTGGCTTCTCCATCATGGTGTATCGGTGCCAGAGAGATCTAGATTCACCCTTTCTCAAAATGAACCTATCAAGGTCCAGAAAACTGATACTAAGTCCCCTGCATATGAACCTTCAAGTTGCAAACTTTTGAAGATGCAAATGTGCCCCTGTTGCCAGCCGTTGTACTGTTGTACTTTTCAAGATACTGTACTGTAAGATTAAAAATGTTTCATTTTTTGTGCTTATTATTTGTGTGAGAAGTATTACAAACCTATTACAGTACAATACTATATAGTTGACTGTGTTAGTTGGGTAACTAGGCTAACTTTGTTGGACTTAATGACTAAATTGGACTTCTGAATGTGCTCTCAAAACAGAACTCTTTTGGGGACTTACTGTTGAACAGAAGAGTGAACTAATACATTTTATTTAATTTGTTTAAAAGTGTAATGGGAGAGTAAACTTAAAAGCATATGTTTGTATATTCAAATTATCCTTGTTTCTGATTTGACCTATTCTGAGTAGATCCCTTGTAATTTTGCCCTGTGCTTCAGCTGATCTAAGACTATCACATTGCTGTCATCCCTCGTAGAAACTGGAATTCTGTCCTTGAAACTTAAACTCCCCGGTGACCACTGGCTTTGAAATCCCCTTCATAGAAGCTGGATTTTGGGAAACATTCTGGACTTTTCCAAATCTAGACCTTTCCCTATACCTGTCAGAAGGTGCTTCTCTGAACTATGTGCCTGAATTTCCTATTTTGAACTCATAGGCTTGCTCCTAAGGGTAAGGGCAGGGGTGGCTCAAAGGTCCTCGCCCTGCCATCTGGCACTTCTAGTTACAGACTCTGCTGGGGAATTATTGTTGGAATCATCCTTGGTTTGATCATGTTTCAAAAGCAGTGTAAAATTCCATTCATAATCAACAATGAATTAGGTTCCACAGAATCTCTTCTGGAGGTGTGTGGCTTGAAGGAGTTTAGTGGTTTGAAGTTCAAATGACTGTTCATTTAGAAAGTCTTTTACTCATCTGTAAGAAGGATAGATTTGTGAGGATTCAATAAGATAACAGAGGTAGCAGCATATAAGACAGTGGCTGCCACATTTAATGGCTCAATAAGTACTATCTAATTGTATTATGAATTTTTAAAAATTCTTCTCCAACTCCAGCAAATTATCAGCATCATCTCTGTAATACCTGATCAGATTGTACTTCATATATAAGATGGTTGGTATTCAAATGTAGTTAGGTGTACATATCATGCATTTAAAGTTATGAAATAGGAAACATCATATTCAATAGATTGTTTACAAACTTGGACTTCTGAAAATATGCATTCTATTTTGATTTTTTATTTCGATATAGTAGAAATGTACTTTGCAGCAAAAATATATTAATGTGGGGATGCTGGCCAGAATATGAAAATAACTTCACTTACAGAGTTGAACATTCTGTTTATACTTGCAGGAAATGAGCATTGGTAAAATCAGAGACCGAAGTAGTAGTTTATAAGTTCTAGCTTTTGGAGGACCGGGGCCATTGTGGATGTGTGTACTTTTCAAAACCCTGTGTCTTTCCATATTGATTTAAATATAACAGGTCAATGAATATAATGTTGAAAACAGAATTACAACTTGTATTGTCACCCTTTCCTCTGTTTCTCTCTCGACTTTCTTTTTTTCTTTAATGATTTCCTTCCCCCCCACCCCTGACCATATATTGGCATTTTGACAGCACTGCAGGTTTTCCCAGTGAGGAGCAGTTATCCCTTCTTAGGTTCACACAACAGAAAAGCTGGTTGGTTGAATAGATTCAGTGTGGTTCCTTCTGCAAGTGCTTATCTTGTTCACTGGTCGCTTTGTAATTGTTATTACTTTGAAAAGGCATTTCTTTTTCATCTGGACACTCAGATTATATAGAAGGAGACTTTTTCCTATTGAGGTATATTCTTATCAGGATGTTTTTCTTCTATTTTATAAATAATAGTATTATTAGACATAGGATGAGGCTCTCTTGTAGTTAGTGCCAAAAGAAACAATACAATAGGGCATGTGCGGTAGGGGGTGAGCCAGATAGAGCAGCTATCTTGTTTTCCTTGCCTGCCTTTAATCAATGCACGTATTCTCTAAAAACGTTCTTATCCATCTTCTGTGGGCACTGTTTTGTGAATTTCCTTCCTTTCGTCCTTTTCTTTTGTGACAGTGTTTCTGTTTCTTGAATTTATCAAAGTGTCACATACAACAGACTTATTGTATTGTACTAAAGACATTCTCCATTTGCAAGAAAATCTGTCTGTTGCTAGGCTTGCTTTTCTTTTGGACTAACTTGGGCATTGCTATTTTGCCTTTGATCTTAAGAATGTGTTTCAGCTCCGGACTTTGCCTATCAGTAATTAGAAAAAAAATTAATTGTGCCCTTCCCCACAGCAAGTATATTGTCCTTCTTTAATGGAACTCCCATCTATGATGACCTGTTTTTATTGTGACTTTCAAGGACTGAACCTTTCTTGTATGTGGATGCCTGCAGAATCCGTTTCTTGTTGTTTTGTTTTCATTTTTGTCTTTTAGACATGAGAGTGTAGCCATGGAGCAAAGAAAATAACAAAGCATTTGTGATCAAGAATGTTTTTAGCTACAAATCTCAGGTTTATCATTATCCACTAAAAAAGTACATCCTTTCTTTACCTGTTTAGTTGTAGGGGAGATGATTACACAGAAGCCATACAAAACTTGAGTGAATATCTTTTTTGAGCTTAGGAAAATGGCTAGAATCAAAAGAAAGTCAACCCCTTAGTAATTTACACATTCTGTTTGCTTTTATGTAAAATTTATTAATCTCTAGTACATTTCTTTTGGAGAAGCAAATTTAGAAATCCTTGAAGTTATGAATGCTTGAAATAACTTTGGCTTTTATTTGCTATAGTCAAAAGCATCTACCTTTAGTATATTTATTTTTTGAATATTGATCCCTTTTATTGCCTGTTTCAGTTTTTGTTGGATGTGATAGACATTGTAATCATTTTATTTCAGAGCAAATAGCTGATGAGTTATTTATCTAGCAAGTAACTGCTTTTGATGTAATAAACAAATTGCTCTCTGTTTTATATCTTAATTTAGTTAAGCCCTGATACTGACTTGGTCCTACATCACATATGAGCATAGTAAAATGGGGCTGTGTTACTGTATTTTTCTTAGTAAGTTGGATTGCTCACCCACTTGCTTCAGTTGTGTCCGACTCTTTGTGAACCTATGGACTGTAGCCTGCCAGGCTTCTCTGTCAATGAGGATTCTCCAGGCAAGAATACTGGAGTGGATTGCCATGCCCTCCTCCAGGGGATCTTCCCGACCCAGGGNGATTGCTCACCCACTTGCTTCAGTTGTGTCCGACTCTTTGTGAACCTATGGACTGTAGCCTGCCAGGCTTCTCTGTCAATGAGGATTCTCCAGGCAAGAATACTGGAGTGGATTGCCATGCCCTCCTCCAGGGGATCTTCCCGACCCAGGGACTCAACCCATATCTCTTTACATCTCCTGCATTGGCAGGTGGGTTCTTTACTAGCAGCATCACCCAGAAAGCCCCAGTAAGCTGAACAGGTCAGATTAAAACCCAATAAGACGCACAGCAATATGGAGTCAATGAATTTGTTGAGTATTTAGTGTGTTTTGTAGTTTGTACAGATTTGTTCATGTCGCCAAATATTTTTCTGATAAACACAATTAGCCTAGAAGGAGCACCGGTTCGATTCCTATAGATAATGACTCAGTTCTTGCTCAGACTTTAATTTTTCCCATCAAGGTAGTCAGCCTCTCTGACACTCGATTTTCTCCTCTCTAAATAAGAATGGTACTGTGAGAGATCTCTCTGGGCTCCCATATTAGTGGCCTGTGATCTCTAAGACAGATTAGAAGCACCAAACAGTTACTCTCTTTCTCAGCATCTGCCGCCACTTACAGAGTTGTCATCAGCAGCATCGCCTGGAAGCAGGTTGGGTGGAGCATTCATTGTGAAACAGGAGCTTTTATATAAAATATTTTACATTAGGAAACTAAAGCTGGTCAGAAGTCATGAAGCAAAAAACGTGTCAAAGTTATGTCCTCCTTCACCCTTAGAAACAGAGATGGCAGCTGCTGTGATCGTACTCAAATTGTGTTCCGTCAATGGAAAAACTGATGTTCAGCTCTATTTCCAAAATGACAGCTGAAAGAGGTGCATCTTCATGGGCAAATTAAACTGACTAGATCTTGCAGAAGGAAAACTAGAGACTTCAGGTCCTTACTATTAAAGTCCTGGATTGTCAATAAGTGAAAAAGATTACTGGGGACATTGAAGAGAAGTGTGCAAAAAGCCCAAAAGGCAACCAGTAGAACATTAGGACTGAGTTGGAAGGATCTGAGAGAATTAGAGAAGCATTGGATTTGATGAGTACCAGAAATGTTTGCTCTAGCAACTTTTTCTCTCCTTGTGCTTTTTCCATGTGTGTCTGGCTCATTAATACTTATCTCCTACCAGGTATAGATGATAATGGTTATAAGCATGAACACTTCCATACAGCTTGCCAGCCACTGTTCTACACACTTCACAGAAATAATGCATTAATTCCTATAGCAACCCTAAAAGGAGGTGTAGGACATTGAGGCACAGAGAGTGTATGAGACAAGAGAGCCAGTATTCAACAAGAAGCCCCCAAATTATAGTGGGTTATAAATGCAGTGGTATATTTCTTACTCCAGCAGGAGTCTGTGGTGCGTCCGCTGCTTGGCTTCAAGGCTGCCTCTCTCCGGGACCCAGGCCGGCCTCTTTCTCAAACAATGCTGATCACAAAGAGAAAGATAATAGTGGCAGATTTTGTCCTAGCTGTACAAGCTTCTGCTCCAAAGTTACACATGTTCCTTCTACTCAACATTTCATTGCCAAAGTGGGTCTCCTGCCAAGACTGGTATCAGTGAGGTGGGCAAGTCAAAATGTTTCCCCAGAAAAGGGACAGTCTGTATTTGTGAGTGATAGTACATTCTGTCTCAAGAGGGTAAGTAATTTCCCCTCAGTCAGTGAGTTGGTGGGTGGGTGAGCTTGGATTCTGAACCCACGCAGTCTGGTTGTAGAGTCTGTTCTGTTAACCACACCTCTGTTCTGCCTCTTCAGTTGCTTGACTCTCAGAGGGAGTGAAATGGATTTTGAGAGTTTCTTGTGAAATTCACACAGATCTTTAGTGTCCATATTACTGAACAACAATGCACCAAGAAAAATTGTTAACTCCAGGTAGAATTATACCTGTCCAGGTGGCACACTGGTAAAGACTTCGCCTGTCAATGAAGGAGATGCAAGAGACATGAATTTGATCCCTGGGTTGGGAAGATCCCCTGGAGTAGGAAATGGCACCCCACTCTGGTATTCTTGCTTGGAGAATTTCGTGGACAGGGAGCCTGGTGGGCTGTAGTCCTTGGGGTCACAACTGAGCACACGTTCACACACGCTAGAATTACATGCATAGCACAGCATTCAGATGAGAATGGGGCTTTGAGACCAAGAGTGTCTGCCTCTAAATCCTGACGTCATCAGTCACTACCTCCAAGACCTTTGAGCAGGTAAAATAATCTTTTTCTACCTTATTTTCCTTATCTGTAGAATGGGGATAACAATAGTGCCTACTTTTTGGTTAGGATGAAGATTAAATGAGTTAATAACTAACATGCTTGGAATGTAATCACNTGACGTCATCAGTCACTACCTCCAAGACCTTTGAGCAGGTAAAATAATCTTTTTCTACCTTATTTTCCTTATCTGTAGAATGGGGATAACAATAGTGCCTACTTTTTGGTTAGGATGAAGATTAAATGAGTTAATAACTAACATGCTTGGAATGTAATCACAATGTGAGTGTTAAGATTGTTGTTGTTACTCTTATTATCTAGTTTCTTAAATGTAACCAAAATTCGTTTAAAAATGATACCTCACTTCTTTAACCACCTTCTGACTTGAGGATGATGAGTGCCTGTCATTCTTTAGAAAATGGCTTTTTGTTGAATTTAAACTACTCACTACCTGACTTTCTCTTCTCTTGTTTTAAGATACGAAAGATGCCTTCATTTTTCAAATGTTTCTCTTTAAGAAAACAGGTAATTTAAATGCTTAGATTTAATTACCTATAAATGAAAAGTTTACAGTAACCTGTTTTGACAGAATTAATTTTGTTGCCTGGTTGTTGTGCTATTATTATTCTTCAAAAACATCTGCTGTTGTTTGCATATGAGTTGTTTTCCTTTTTCCTAAAACATTTTTACTTCTGTTGAGAGCATCCTATGTGGTCATATATCTGAGAATTTTTTTTCCCCCACTAGGGTCTTACCTGGTGTCACATATATTATATGATTTCACAGATTGGTTTCTCAGACATTAGATTCTATTTTTTTCACCCATGTCTTCTCTTTTCCCTCTAAAACTTTTCATTGTTGACTTTTTGGTGGCTACTCAGTTCAGATACTAATTGGATAGTATATGTAGTTGGCCACAGTTAGGTTGTTTACAAAGAATATAGGGAAATATGAGGTTTTATTTTCTAGCTTTCCTATATTGACATTCCTTTAAATGTGCCTTTAAAAGATACAAATTGTCTTGAAATGTTATTGTTGGTGTTTTGAATAGACTTGCTGATAATGGGGTAAGGGGCAGGAGCTAGAGGATGAAGACATACTCTAATTTTTTCATATCTTCTGAGAGTCTTCTCTCTAGTTTTAATATTATCTGTACTGTGTGAAAATGTACAGAATGTTTTATAGTTGATAGTATCGCTTTGTATGTGCTCAACATAAATTAAGTAATGCTGACAGTGGGGCTAGTAAGGCAATATATAGAAAGCATATATGGACTAAAACTATTCTAGAAAGAAGTGAGAAATGTGCTCAATATAAATTTTTAAGTCACAGAAGTAGTGAGAGGGTCAAGAGAATATGAAGAAAGCAAGGCATAGGCTCCATTTAGTCCAGTATTTTAAAAGGACTCCTCAAAAGGAGATAGTCCAATTAAAATGAATGCAAAAATTATTAAATTAAGAAAAAAATATGATATCTGGTTGTTTATTTTTGCCACAGGTCCAAGTAAAGATTAATTAGGAAATCTATAGAAACCATTTTCCAAAGAGAAGACAACACATATTAGCAACCCATAAGATAGACTGTTTTCTTCTCTGAAACAGCCCCCAGCCTATATTAGTGAGGAGTATGTCTAAGACTGTGCTGTGTGACCTTGACCTCCAGGCCAAAGCCTATCAACTCAGAAGGTGTGCCCTACTCAAGCTGTGCCAATCAGGATCTTATTCCAGGGAATTTAAAATATGAAACTGGTGAGAAATAGAAACTAGAAGTTTCCAGAACTGAGCTCAAGCATTATAGCCACGCCTAGTTCAGTTCAGTTCAGTTGCTCAGTCATGTCTGACTCTTTGTGACCCCATGAATCNGGCTACTCAGTTCAGATACTAATTGGATAGTATATGTAGTTGGCCACAGTTAGGTTGTTTACAAAGAATATAGGGAAATATGAGGTTTTATTTTCTAGCTTTCCTATACTGACATTCCTTTAAATGTGCCTTTAAAAGATACAAATTGTCTTGAAATGTTATTGTTGGTGTTTTGAATAGACTTGCTGATAATGGGGTAAGGGGCAGGAGCTAGAGGATGAAGACATACTCTAATTTTTTCATATCTTCTGAGAGTCTTCTCTCTAGTTTTAATATTATCTGTACTGTGTGAAAATGTACAGAATGTTTTATAGTTGATAGTATCGCTTTGTATGTGCTCAACATAAATTAAGTAATGCTGACAGTGGGGCTAGTAAGGCAATATATAGAAAGCATATATGGACTAAAACTATTCTAGAAAGAAGTGAGAAATGTGCTCAATATAAATTTTTAAGTCACAGAAGTAGTGAGAGGGTCAAGAGAATATGAAGAAAGCAAGGCATAGGCTCCATTTAGTCCAGTATTTTAAAAGGACTCCTCAAAAGGAGATAGTCCAATTAAAATGAATGCAAAAATTATTAAATTAAGAAAAAAATATGATATCTGGTTGTTTATTTTTGCCACAGGTCCAAGTAAAGATTAATTAGGAAATCTATAGAAACCATTTTCCAAAGAGAAGACAACACATATTAGCAACCCATAAGATAGACTGTTTTCTTCTCTGAAACAGCCCCCAGCCTATATTAGTGAGGAGTATGTCTAAGACTGTGCTGTGTGACCTTGACCTCCAGGCCAAAGCCTATCAACTCAGAAGGTGTGCCCTACTCAAGCTGTGCCAATCAGGATCTTATTCCAGGGAATTTAAAATATGAAACTGGTGAGAAATAGAAACTAGAAGTTTCCAGAACTGAGCTCAAGCATTATAGCCACGCCTAGTTCAGTTCAGTTCAGTTGCTCAGTCATGTCTGACTCTTTGTGACCCCATGAATCGCAGCACGCCAGGCCTCCCTGTCCATCACCAAATCCCGGAGTTCACTCAGACTCACACCCTTCGAGTCAGTGATGCCATCCAGCCATCTCATCCTCTGTTGTCCTCTTCTCCTCCTGCCCCCCAATCCGTCCCAGCATCAGTCTTTTCCAATGAGTCAACTCTTTGCCTGAGGTGGCCAAAGTACTGGAGCTTCAGCTTCAGCATCATTCCTTCCAAAGAAATCCCAGGGTGGATCTCCTTCAGAATGGACTGGTTGGCTCTCCTTGCAGTCCAAGGGACTCTCAAGAGTCTTCTCCAACACCACAGTTCAAAAGCATCAATTCTTTGGCACTCAGCCTTCTTCACAGCCCAACTCTCACATCCATACATGACTACTGGAAAAATCATAGCCTTGACTAGATGGACCTTAGTTGGCAAAGTGATATCTCTGCTTTTGAATATGCCATCTAGGTTGGTTGTAACTTTTCTTCCAAGGAGTAAGCGTCTTTTGATTTCGTGGCTGCAGTCACCATCTGCAGTGATTTTGGAGCCCAGAAAAATAAACTCTGATGAGAAGATAAATCAATTCTAGACATGCTCCGGGTCCTGCCCTTTCTAGGGTTTGGTGGTTCAGTTGCTCCTAAAATAACATAACCTGTTCAGTAAAAAGCTTCATCTTTCCTATGCTAGCTGGAGTTTGTTTCTGTTACAACAGAAAAAAACAGATTCATACATTCCCTATGAAAAGATAGAGGGGAAAAAAAAAAGAATCAGGTTACAAAGCTCAATAATGAAAATTCTGAAAGTAAAGTAAGTGAGCTAGGTTCTGATAGATNCTTTCCTATGCTAGCTGGAGTTTGTTTCTGTTACAACAGAAAAAAACAGATTCATACATTCCCTATGAAAAGATAGAGGGGAAAAAAAAAAGAATCAGGTTACAAAGCTCAATAATGAAAATTCTGAAAGTAAAGTAAGTGAGCTAGGTTCTGATAGATTATGGATTCATTAATATGAACTGGCAAATGATCAAAGCTTCCAAAATTATTCTTCCTGAATGCTTCAGGGAAGGTTATTAAGTTGGACGGTTTATAAAATCAGAAAATTAATAGTTCTTAGCCTTGATAATGGCTTGTGGGTGAGACTTACGTTAGTGGGAGCCTGGTCATGCATTCTGTCTCTAGACAGAGCAGTTCCAGGGCTGCACATGACTCCTAACTCCTTATTATCTGCCAGTGACCAGTACACATCCCTGTAATGAGGGTGGTAGCTAGAGAGTGAGTTAAGTGTAGTTACAAGTGAGAAGGTGGCAGCCAGAGTAAATATGTTTGCAAATCATCTCCACTCTGAAAGACCAGCTGAGTCAGTATTCTAATAGCACAAGGAGGCAGCACTTTTTCTTATACTAGATATCACAGTAGCCTTTCAGTTCAGTTCAGTCACTCAGTCATGTCTGACTCTTTGCGACCCCATGGACTGCAGCACACCAGGCTTCCCTGTCCTTCACTATAGCCCGGAGCTTGCTCAGACTCGTGTTCATCAAGTCGGTGATGCCATCCAAGCATATCATCCTCTGTCGCAGTAGCCTTAGTAAAAGCAATACAAAGATGAAAGGACTAGAAATATCTTTGTGGCTAAGATAATGTATATTTTTTAGAAGTTTAGATATGAAGTGTGCCGTTTGAGTCATTCATACAGACGTCTTGAACTTTCTTGAGAAGTGTCATGGTAAAAGAAGTGAGTTTATTGGATGAGAAACAATAGGAACAACTTTGCAATGAACACTTCATAGTTCTATAGTCATAAATTCCCAGGTTTGCCTTCTGACTTACATAGCTCTTAACTTGTCTAAATGTGACTACCATTTCCTCTATAAAGACCTCCTTGATTCTCTTGGTCAGAAGTACATACTCCTACTAAAACTATATGACACTTGCTTGGGGCAGCCATTATATTTTACTAAGCTATGTGTATATTTGCTTGTAGAGAGAAGGAATGTGTACAAACACATATACTTGGTAGATTTTATGTTAAAATTTAAGTGTACCTGAATATATTCATTTGTTAGGGCTGCCCTAACAAAGTACCACAAACTCACTGGCTTAAATAACAGAAATGTTTTGTCTCATGGTACTGGAGGCTATAGATATAAGATCGAGGTGTTGGCACAGTTGCTTCCTCTGAGAGTATCTGTTCCATGCCCTTCGCCTAGCTTCTGGTTTGCTGATAGTTCTTTGATTTATAGAAGAATCTTCACAATCTCTTTCTTTGTCTTCACATTATTCTCTGTTTATACCCATCTTCAAATTTACCCCCCTTTTTAAAGGACTCCAGTCATATTGGATTAGAGCTCACTCTGATGACTACGTTTTCACTTGAATACCTCTGTAAAAACACTGCCTCCAATGAGGTCACATTCTGAGGTACTGGGAGCTGGGACTTTAACATATAAAGTCATTCAAGTTTTTAGGGGCACACAGTTTAACTCATAACACTGGCTATAGACTCTGTTTTCTGAGACGTGATGCTTCCTGACTGCAGGGATTAAGTCTTGTCATTGTATCTGAGACTAGCAGAGTGCTTCCAGCATAGTATGTGTGTGCTTGGTTGCTCAGTCGTGTCCAACTCTTTGCGACCCCATAGACTGTAGCCTACCAGGCTTCTCTGTCCATGGAATTTCCCAGGCAAGAATATTGGAGTAGGTTGCCATTTCCTCCTCCAGGATATTTTCCCAACTCAGGTATTGAACTTGGATCTTCTGAGTCTCCCGCTTTGGCATGTGGATTCTTTACCACTGAACTACCTGGGAAATCCCATCCAAAACACTAGACAGGAAATATTTGTGGGACAAATTTATGGCATTGCTAATACGTTCTAAGTGGCCACCCTGTTGTTGAGCCAGATTCACCTTGGATGTGTAGCTCATTTCACAAGTGAAGAAGCAGTACTTAGAGGATAAACTGTGTTCTGTATTGCAGTCTTACCATGGCTTTCTTCATTATTGCCTTTAATTTAATTCCCGTAGGAACTCAAAAGCCTTATTTTTCTTGGTCTAGACAGATGGCTTGAATCTACTCACAGATACTGTCTTGAGACCTTCATGAAAATAGAGACAGAATGAGATTTAAGTGCTATTGATAATTGAAAGCCATGACAACCAAATTAATTGTCATATAAAGGCTTTTGTCTCACATACCCACAGGTATGTAATGCTCCTTAGGAGCGAGTTAACATGTGTTTTCTTTAAGAATTATCTTTACATATTAAATGACACTACAGCTCCTTCCTTTTGAATGTTACTAAAATTCCAGTAGTCATGTATGGATGTGAAAGTTGGACTGTGAAGAGAGCTGAGGGCTGAAGAATTGATGCTTTTGAACTGTGGTGTTGGAGAAGACTCTTGAGAGTCCCTTGGACTGCAAGGAGATCCAACCAGTCCATTCTGAAGGAGATCAGCCCTGGGTATTCATTGGAAGGACTGATGCTGAAGCTGAAACTCCAGTACTTTGGCCATCTCATGAGAAGAGTTGACTCATTGGAAAAGACTCTGATGCTGGGAGGGATTGGGGGCAGGAGGAGAAGGGGACGACAGAAGATGAGATGGCTGGATGGCATCACCGACTTGATGGATATGAGTTTGAATAAACTCCGGGAGTTGGTGATGGACAGGGAGGCCTGGCGTGCTACAATTCATGGGGTCTCAAGGAGTTGGACACAACTGAGCGACTGAACTGAACTGAACTGAAAATTGATGGAAGAAAATCAAACATTATTAATGAAGTTCTATTGTTTTTCCATTGTTTTCCTGAATTGACAGGCATAAAACAAACCTAGATGTCTCTTTTTTTAGTGGAATTTTAATATTAAAGGAAGACCTATGGGTGCAGAATACGAGAACATACAAAATTTCACATTTCTTAGAAAACTTAGAAGCCTAAGGAATCCTCATTCAGAAATCTAGGTTTTTCAGAAATGACAATTAAGTTTAAAAAAATTAAACAGCTCTTCAGTAACTCATAAAGTGTGTCTCAAGAAGATCTTTTTAAAAGGCCTTAAACTTTGCTTAACATTCAAGAAAGAAATTACAACAAGAGTTAAGACTCAGATTTCCTGTATTAAATGGGAGGAGTTTTTTGTTGTAATATGTATTTTAGATACACATTAGGTAGAAGACCTTTGGGATTTTCTTTTGCTCCACAAAAAGAAGAGAAGAAAATGGGGTTGTTTTAACTCAGTGTTGTGTTCAATAAAGTTAGTAGACCTTGTGTTTATAAAACATGTTGGGATGAAAGCATGTATTCTTCTAGTGAAAGCTAATAATTCTAAGTATTAGAAATATAGAAGAAAAACCCAAGAAATATTTCTTCACTAGTCCTAACAAGAGTGCATGGTTCATCTAAAATGAGCAGAGTTATGCAAGTATTTTGGTAGTAGTGGGATTTACTATTGGCACATTTTGTTAAGCTCTGGGGCATGGGATTAACCTCTGATAATCAGTACAGATTCAGATACTCAGAAGACAGCTTGTGGTCTTGCCTCAAGTCCATAGGTTGTCTTTGCTCTGAAGCAAGATCTTTCATTTATCGAGGATGTGTCTGTGCCTGTGGTACACAAAGACGGTGAAGTCCTACTTGCCTGGGTCTTAACGCCCAGTGGAGGTGAGAAACTGGTAAGCAATTAGGGTACAGTAGGTGGAACAAGTGGCTGTACTGATGTTCACTAAATGAACATGCGGGTATCATTTGAGACACCATTTTTGAGAGTGGAAGAACGTTCATTGTGGAACAGTTTATTTTAATCTTTATACTACAGTTGATTAACAGTGTTGTGTTAGCTTCAGGTGTACATCAAAGTGATTCAGTAATACATATACATGTATCTGTTCTTTTTCAAAGTCAAAAATACTTACGTGACATCTTATTTAGAGAACTTTTAGAAAATTCTCAAGAAATTTAGAAAATTGGAAAAAATACATTGATAGCACTTCAGAAAACACCATGAGGAACAGGATGTGGATAGAAGACCTTCAGGAATTCAGGCAAATGAGATTAGAGTGTGCATTTGTTTTTACTTATGATCTCTGTATTTCAATATACTGAATTCTCTAAAAAGTTTGTGTTGATTTTTTTTGGTAGAAAGGGAATTCAGTTAATTAGCACAACACACTGTTACTACACTGCCTCTCTCTCTTTCAAAGTCAATGGGTGTGTATGCTGCCTTAAATTTTGCTGCCCCAGATCATTTAAGGTCATCACTTTAGAGCCACTCTCAACTTACTGCATTGTATGCACTGTGGATTTTAGTTGAGTCCTCTGAAATATGAAATAAGTGGGTGATTTTTGAGTTTTACAGACATTTCTTTCATCTGGCTTATAGCTCCCAAAGTTTCTCTTAAGTCTCCTCTTGCTCTGAATATCCAAGTGGATGAGTAATTAAATGATCTGTTTTGGAAGGCTAATTAATTTAACCGTTACTCAGGGCCTGTTGCCACTGATCTCCCCATCTGCCCACTCCACAGGCGCACCTGGCACTCGGCATTGTCCTGCCTCTGTGGCCGACACCTCCCTAGGACGCCTGTGTGTGCAGAGAATGGTTCAAGGCCTCCTGGGGGAGCAGACCTGCTCTCCTCTCTCTCACACACATGCTCTTATCTATGGGGCCCATTCAGAAATGGGAAGGTGGATAACTTATTGAAAATTTTCTCCAAGAATTTGCAGTGTGACTCTTTGCCCCAAGGTATAAATGATAGGGATCATTTATCTCATTTCCCTTTGGGAACTTGGTGAGATCTTTGTAGGGAAAAAAATGGGGGCCGGGAGTGTTAACTGAAACAAAATGTGTGCCTGAACTTAGGTTTATATGGGGAATATCGTTAGTATTTTTCTTCTACCCTGCCAGAAATGTAGGTTCATTGTTCTTGGAATTCAGTATGTCCTTGAAAAGTTTGATCAGAAATTTTCCTATTGATTGCTCTTCAAGTAGTCAAGAAAGTTTTATCCTTAAAGACCCTCATTATTTCTCACATTATTATGACACTGACAAGGGTTCTTGACCTCCTTAATCAATAGAAATTGATCAGAGGTCAGACAGGAAATTCAGGCAAGGCGTTATGGGGGCCAGAAATTGATCAGAGGTCAGACAGGAAATTCAGGCAAGGCGTTATGGGGGCCAGAGCCTGAAGAAGCAACAGGTTCTCTTCCTCACTCACTCCCAGATCGGGGAGGTAAGCTGGTTCCTCATATTTGGTGAAGGTAGAGGTGTGTCCAGGAGTCCAGTGGAGGGGTGGCTTAGGTGGTTTACCCGCTGCTTTGGTGGCGGTATGTTCAGGGGGCATGCAGTGAACTGCTTTTGCTCCCTGCTCCTCAGAAGTGGCAGCTGGGTTCTTCGGTCTCTTTGTATCTTGTTGTCCATGATTTGCTTCAGTTGCACATGCACACAGTTATTTTTAGTCCCTTATAGTTTCTTTGTATTTTGTTGCTGGAGGAGATGTTTTTCCAGCAAGCCTTTCAGCAAAGGGTCTCAGGTCCAGCCTGTTGGAATTGGTGATTCCTTTTCTAGCAGTAGAGGCAGAGTTTTATAGCTGATGGTAAATACAGAGGCACAGGTTCTAGCAAATGAGATTTTAGCTACATAAATATTCATTGCTATTTTGCAAATATAGAAATACTTGTGTGGTTGTATTTGAACTTAACAGCAAGGGCACAGTGGGCATGTTTTCCAGACTGCTTGAGCCTCAGGTTGCCCAGGGAAGGCAGGTGTCACATCAAGAGCACTCAGACTGTGGACCAGGGGTCTCCAGGGGCCCTACAACTTCTTCAAGAATTCAGAGTTCAAAACTGTTTTTATAAGAATGCTAATATGTTATTTGTCTTTTTCACTCTCATGGGTGTACAGTGGTTTGCCAGAGGCTACTCAGTGTATAACACTTCAACATCCTGAATACAGAAGTAGTTATGGGAATACAGATGTATTTTTTTGTTAGGCAGACATGGAAGGCATTAGCAAAGTTATAAAATACTGCCATTTTTTAAATTAATTTTAGTTTTGTATATAGTTGTATTTCATAATTACATATTGCTTATCTATAATGAAATTATTTTTTTCAAATAGATTAGTATATGTAGTATACATATTATACTATAAATTAATATATATTTAAAGCCTGTTTTAATTTTGAATATGGGAAACACTGGTAGGTATAACCTACATAAAGCACTTTGGAGTCCTCAAATTTTTTTCAGAGTGTAAAAAGTTTCTGGAAAAAATTGAGAATCATTGCTCTGTGTCCTGTTGATGATAGTAATACCTAATTCATGGAATTGAAGTTGCAGTATTTTATGTATTTAGAACTGTGCTTGATATACTAACTGTTCAATAAATATTAACTGTTAATATTATTTTTTATAATTGTGATATGGTATATTGGAATGGAAAAGGCTGAAGAAGTCAATTGAGTTTCTCTGAAAAAAAAAAAAAAAAACCTGGATAATATCATTGTCTCCTTGGCAAAACTTGGAACTGAAGTCCAGTACCGTCACCTGCAAAACTTAAGGAATTTAATAGTGCAATCAAGATCTGTAATAGACATTCTTAATAACTAAAATACTTGTAGAAACAGACCTTTTTTCTACATGACTTGCCACTAAAAAAGCATGAAATTTGGAAAATAGTTTTCTTAGAAATAGGAGAATGCACCTATTCGTTTAAAGGCAGATAAATTTCTGTTTTTTGAAAAAATCATTACCTAACATTTATTTTAAAAACCAACTTTTAAGTAAGCAACACTTTTTAATACCCAGCACTCATGTTATGCTCATGCACCTTATGACATACATGTGCCTAGGTATGCTCTCTGTCTGTTATACCCTGAGCTCTCTATTTCCCAGTGCCTAATATCAGGCCAGGCCTAGAGTAAACTCACATTAAATGTTTGCCAAATGAATTAGTATTTCCATCATTGGATTGCTATATATAATCAGCAGAACATTCCAAGTAAGTTAAAATAGGGATAGCTATATACATTGTATAATACATAAAATAACTGAGTTTAAATACTTTAAAATATAGGAGTTTATCCTCACAACCAAAACAAACATGAAGGTACAGTTTGGTGGGATATTAGAAGATTCTTAAATATCACAGTATCTTTCCTACAGTAAAGGAAATGGACTTTAGGTTTGTCAGCTGCTCAGTAATATTTTTTTAAAATACATATGAGAACATGCTTAGTTGTTGTACTTTATTTTTCTAGAAGAGTCAAATAGAAATAACACAGATTAGCTGGCGATTTGGTGAAAACACATAGAGTACTTACTGTATTGGTAGCTTGCTGGATGTGCATTTCGATCTGTACCTTTCGAATGTTGTGTATATAGCCAGTTTGGGTATGATGAAACTTACAATAAGTAGAAGTAATTCTCCACACTCACACTGAGTATCAACCAGTGCTGCCCCTTGCTTCAGGGCAGTGTCACAGGGGTACCATCTGCTTGGTGGAGCGCAAGCCTGAACAGGGGCATCATTCCTATGCATTCAGGATGGATGCAGGGCTTCCTTGCAAATGACAGAACACCACTGACAGGGCTGCCTGCCCCACTCCTGCAACAGATGGCTGTTCGGTGCCCTGAAGTTTGAGGTCTCCACACATCAAAAACTGAATACAGTCCCACTTTGCAAGCTGCTGTCTCTTTGGGGAACATTTTTCTAAACATCCAAACCTTGCAGGTCTTCTCTGGATTTTACAAATGCCAACATCCTGTTGATATTGATATCATTGTAGACAATCTTTCTGTGGCTTAACTTGCAGGTGTATCAGTGGTATTCTGAAGGTTCATGGTTCATGTAAATAATTTTGTTGTTGTTTGTTACAATCTTTAGATGAGATTGTTTGGGGCTGCAATGAAGGATTTAGAAACCTAGGACTAATTCAGTATTTGGGTATAAATTTGAATAAAAATGTAGCTCTGTTTTATCCTTCTTGGAAAGAAAAGTTCTCTTTGCATTTAACTGAAGGACAAGTGAGTATTGTGATCTCTTTTGTTTTATTGTTTGTTTATTTTTTATATCCTTCTTTTATCCCTGTTCTATAAATAAGGGGCCACAGCTCTTGATAAAATATCTCTGGACATTTGTCTTGCAATCATAAAGTCAATATCCTCTTCGTAATGAGTTACTGGCTTTGCTACAAACACAAAACAAAGATGCATTGCAAAAGCACAGTTGTCAATTTTTAGCAGATGAGCTAAGGCCTTCAGATAGGAACCACAGTATTTGGAAGTGGGTTTAATTTGCCTTGTGTAGCCTGCAAGTTAAGGATTCTTTATTTCTTATACAAAGCTGTTTTTAAGAACACTGAATTTACATGAAAAAGATGCTGGTCCCAGTTGGTTCCATACATATATTGGGACCATGAGAATTTGAAGATATGGCTTGCCAAGGGGCAATTACACCAAGAGTACCCATTCAACAACTCCATTACTTTCTTAATTAAAAAAAAAAAAAGACAATCCTTTCATACACACAAAAAATATACTTTCTGCTGGGAAAAACTCCTGCTGGCATAAAGTGTACATACATGAAATACCAAAAGCTTGAAAGATTTGGGGAATACAAAAATATGGAACCTCAAGACCATTTTTGGTGAGTTTTAGCCTTGAAACCCTCTTTTCAAAGGAAATATGATTCAGAGCCTTACTACATGAGATAGCTCCTAGAACATAAAATTGTGGTTCCCTTGCTGTAGTGTGATTTAGCTGCCACTGGTCTTGCCAACCCACCCCATAGAAGACACTGGGCTTTTATTGGGATTCCTCAGTAATATTTGTTCTAAGACATTATATATATTATGTTTCCTAAACAAATGATTTAGAGCATTACAGAGCATGGGCCCAAAGAGGCACTTGTATTTGTTTTTCATGAAAATTCTCCTTCACCACCAGGCTGCTTTGAATGAGAGTAGTTCCTATAAACTAGCTTAAAGTGAGTTTCCAACTAGTAAATGAAGACAACGAGGGAGCAGGGCTAGGGATGGGAATTGTCTTTCCTGTGACTCAGACTACTTGGAGATTCTCTATGTTTGCATCACACAATTCCACATGGCTGTTTGAAAGTGGCCATATCTCTTCACATGTTGTTCACTTGCCAAATCATGTTCAGCTCTATGACACAGTAGACTGCAGCACACCAGGCTTTCGTGTCCATCAGTAACTCCCAGAGCTTGCTCAAACTAATGTCCATCGAGTCAGTGGTGCCATTCAACCATCTCATCCTCTGTAGTCTCCTTCTCCTCCTGCCATCAGTCTTTTCCAGCATCAGGGTCTTTTCCAGTGAGTCAGTTCTCATCAGTAGTCAAAGTATTGGAGCTTCAACATCAGTCCTTGCAATGAATATTCCGGACTGATTTTCTTTAGGATTGACTGGTTTGATCTCCTTGCAGTCCAAGGGACTCTCGAGAGTCTTCTCCAACTCCACAGTTCAAAAACATCAGTTTTTTGGTGCTGATCTTTCTTTATGGTCCAACTCTCACATCTATACGTGTCCACTGAAAAAAACTATAGCTTTGACTAGACAGAGCTTTCTAGGTAAAGTATTGTCTCTGCTTTTTAATATGCTGACGAGGTTCAGTTCAGTTCAGTCGCTCAGTTGTGTCTGACTCTTTGTGACCCCATGAATTGCAGCACACCAGACTTCCCTGTCCATCAACTCCTAGAGTTCACTCAAACTCACATCCATCGAGTCAGTGATACCATCCAGCCATCTCGTCCTCTGTCGTCCCCTTCTCCTCCTGCTGCCAGTTCCTCCCAGCATCAGGGTCTTTTCCAGTGAGTCAACTCTTCACATGAAGTGGCCAAAGTGAGGTTTCAGCTTTAGCATCATTCCTTCCAATGAATACCCAGGGCTGATCTCCTTTAGAATGGACTGGCTGGATCTCCTTGCAGTCTAAGGAACTCTCAAAAGTCTTCTCCAACACCACAGTTCAAAGGATCAATTCTTCAGCACTCAGCTTTCTTCACAGTCCAACTCTCACATCCATACATGGCTACTGGAAAAACCATAGCCTTGACTAGATGGACCTTGTTGGCAAAGTAATGTCTCTGCTTTTGAATATGCTACAGGTTAGTCATAGCTTTTCTGCCAGGAAGCAAGCATCTTTTAATTTCATGGCTGCAGTCACCATCTGCAGTGGTTTTGGAGCCTAAGAAAATAAAGTCTGTCACTGTTTCCATTGTTTCCCCATCTATTTGTCATGAAGTGATGGGACCAAATGCCATGATCTTTGTTTTCTGAATGTTGAGTTTTAAGCCAGCTTTTTCACTCTCCTCTTTCACTTTCATCAAGAGGCTCTTTAGTTCCTCTTCAATTTCTGGCATAAGGGTGGTGTCATCTGCATGTCTGAGGTTTTTGATATTTCTCTTGGCAATCTTGATTCCAGCTTGTGTTTCATCCAGCCCAGTATTTTGCATGATGTACTCTACATATAAGTTAAGTAAGCAGGGTGACAGTATACAGCCTTAACATACTTCTTTCCCAGTTTGCAGCCAGTCCAGTCTTCCATGTCCAGTCCTAACTTTTGCTTCTTGATGTGCATACAGATTTCTCAGGAGGCAGGTTAGGCGGTCTGGTATTCCCACCTCTTGAAGAATTTTCCAGTTTGTTGTGATCTACACAATCAAAAGCTTTAGCATAGTCAATAAAGCAGAAATAGATGTTTTTCTGGAACCCTCTTGCTTTTTTGATGATCCAGTGGCTGTTAGCAATTTTATCTCTAGTTCCTCTGCCTTTTCTAAATCCAGCTTGAACATATGGAAGTTCTCGGTTCAAGTATTGTTGAAGCCTGGCTTGCAAAATTTTGAGCATTACTTTGCTAGCGTGTGAGATGAGTACAATCATACTATAGTTTGAGCATTCTTTGACATTGCCTTTCGTTGGGATTGGAATGAAAACTGTCCTTTTCCATTCCTGTGGCCACTGCTGTTTTCCCAATTTGCTGGCATATTGAGTGCAGTACTTTCATAGCATTATCTTTTAGAATTTGAAATAACTCAGCTGAAATTCCGTCACCTCCACTAAATTTGTTCGTAGTGATGCTTCCTAAGGCCCACTTGACTTCTCACTCCAGGATGCCTGACTCTAGCTGAGTGATCATACCAATGTGGTTATCTAGGTCATTAAACTCTTTTTTTATACAGTTCTTCTGTGTATTGTTGCCACCTCTTCTTAATATCCTCCGCTTCTGTTAGGTCCATACCATTTCTGTCCTTTATTGTGCCCCATCTTTCTATGAAATTTTCCCTTGATATCTCTAATTTTCTTGAAGAGACCTCTAGTCTTTCCCATTATATTGTTTTTCTGTATTTCTTTGCATTGATCACTTAGGAAGGTTTTCTTATTTAGAGGAAAAGATATACTAAAGTAACAATCAAGGGAAATACAATACAGTATAGATTAGAGTGTAGACTAGAAGTTAAATGTTTCTGTATTCAATACAAAGAGAAAGCGATGAGTTCCGGTCCTGTTATATTAACTTAATTATCATCATAAACATCAGAGTAGCTTCTCGGTTCTCTCTATTTAGTTTCATGGTATTATATATTCCAGTGAGAAATAATTTATTGATTATTTTGGTAAAAATTTTGGGTGTGACGTTAAGTTTTTGTATCACATGAGTGAGGTGTGTGCCATATAAAATCTCCTTTAGTTGCTGTACGTAGTGTTTTGTAGTGTAGCAGTCTTCTATGACATTCATTCCCTAAGTATTCTATCTTATTATAAATTCTTTAAATTTGATTTTCCAATTGCGTGATGCTTATACATAAAAACAATTGATTTTTGTCTATTCACTTCTCTCACTGTATCACTATCACTGTACTCTATATTCACTGTATCATTGTGACTTTGCTAAATTTTGTGTTGTTTTGTAAATTCCTTGGGATTTTCTGTTTGGAACATTATATTGTTTGTGGATACAGACAGTTTTTGCCTCTTCCTATTTGATGAAAGTGGAAAAGAAACGGCAGCCGTGACAGATTTTATTTTCTTGGCCTCTGAAATCTCTGAGGATAGTGACCGCAACATGAAATTAAGAGATGCTTGCTCCTTGAGAAAGAAAGCTGTGATGAACCTAGACCATGTATTATAAAGCAGAGACATCATTTGCCAACAAATGCCCATACAGTCGAAGCTATGTTTTTTCCAGTAGTCGTGCATGGATGTGAGAGTTGGACCATAAAGAAGGCTGAATGCTAAAGGACTGATGCTAATTGTCGTGCTGGAGAAGACTCTTGAGAGTCCCTTGGGCAACAGTGAGATCAAACCAGTCAATCCTAAAGGAAATCAATGCTAAATATTCATTGGAAGGACTGTTGCTGAAGCTCCAGTACTTTGTCCACCTGATGCACAGAGCCTGACTCATTGGAAAGGACCCTGATGCTGGGAAAGAACGAAAGCAAAAGGAGAAGGGGACAACAAAACATGAGAAGGTTAAATAGTATCACCAAATCAATGGATAGGAATTTGAGCAAACTCCAGCAGATAATGGAGGACAGAGGAGCCTGGCATGCTATAGTCCATGGTTTGCAAAAAGTGAGACACTACTTAGCGACTAAACAGCAAAACCAAATTTGATAATTGTATCTTTAATTTCTTTTTCTTTATCAGGCAGAGTTATGGCATCTTGGAACTTCAATAAATAAAATAAATTAGCTGTATATTCATCTATATTTTCTTTTCACCCATTATGTTTCGTTGAAGTCTTGATTATTCCTTCTTAGTACTTTATGATATTTTAATGTGTAACTGTGTTCAGGTTTATCCATCTACTGTTAATGGGTGTGTGCATTTTCCGTTTAATGGTGTTATGAGTAGTCTTTCTATGAAAAATATAGTACAGTGTCTTTTAGTGAACATATATATACATTTCTGTTGGATTTATACCTCAGAGTGGACTTACTGAGTCACAGACTACTAATGTAATCTTCTCCATTCTTTTGGGCTCATGAATACTTACCAAGGGTTTAATTTTCTTATTAAACCAGAGATCTGTCGTAGTCTTGTCTTTCAATTCTTTGCTCCTGCTCATCTGGACTTGGGTCAGGAAACACGTGTGGGCTCTTTGCCTGGCTAACCTCAAAAAGAGACACATGACCCCATCTCTTTCTGACTTCTTCCCACCTACTTTGTTGCCATCTCATAGATTATAAGCACAGGTCCTGCCCTTGGTCCTAAAATTTTATCCCTCAAAAGTCTCCTGATTCTAATTTTCCTCCTCCTAGTTTGTGTCTTTAGGTGTTTATTCAGAGAGAGAGATATTCCTACTACAAAGTCGGTCTGCTTTGTGTGAAAGTGGAAGTGTTAGTTGCTCAGCTGTGTCTGATTCTTTTGTGATCCCGTGGACTATATCCTGCCAGGCTCCTCTGTCTATGGAATTCTATAGGCAAGAAAACTGGAGTGGGTAGCCATTCCTTTCCGCAGGGGATCTTCCAACCCAGGTGTTGAATATGGGTCTCCCATATTGTAGGCAGATTCTTTACCATGTAAGCCACCAAGGAAGCCCATAACCAAACCTAAAATGCATGCCTTCTTGACAGTCTTGAGCATTTCAAATATATAAATGGTTAGAGAGGGAGAAATCCTCACCCTGATCTTGGATTCAGGTTGCTTCCTTGCTGTTGGCGTGTAGCTGATTCTCTGTAGAGGGAAAGCAGAGGGCTGAAATAGCTTTCAAATTGAAGGCAGTAGAGGATTTCAGGGAAGATCCTTGCTTAGAACTAAGACTTGAGAATTACTGGGAGAGTTCATTACCCCTACTTCATCTATCAACTTTTTAAGAATAATTGAAAAGTTGGCCAAAATGAAGATATCTGTCACCTTACAAAAGTGTTTTTAAAAATTTGGTGTCTATTAGTGAAATCAGAATTCCAATTAGAAAGGATACAAAGCTCTTAGAAACACTTCCTTGTTGTGAATTAAAAAATACTTAAATAATCTGATTTTCAATTTCACATTTTCATATTTCCTAGATCCTGAAAAATGATATGCAGAATTTTTAAGTAGGTTTTGAACTAAGGAAAACCTAAAATTTGGTTGTGGTATTACTATTTACCAGCTGCGGGCTTCATATATTATTTAGCCTCTTAGTCTCATTTCTGTATGTATGAAATGGAGATAATAAAGCCTATTAATATTATAGAGTTGTTGTCAGTCTCATATGAAATCAGGTTAAATGACCAGCACTGTTCCTGTTATGTATCAAGCCTGCCAAGGATTTTCTGTTTTTTTCAAGAATGGTACCAGGATACATTTTATTTGTTTTTCAAATTCAATTATCTTCGTAGGGCAACAAAAGAAATAAAAATAATTAAAACTATATATAAGCAAAGTTGATACAGAAAGGAAAACTGAAATATTTTAGCTATGGAACGTTTATAAGTGATACATGTTCATGAAGTTAAAGGGAAGCTTTGAGTTGGGATATAGCATTTATTTGGCTATTACAAAAATCCAAAGCAAAATCTCTTTCATGACACGCAGTGAAAACAATGCACTCGTGACCAATCACTTTAAATATTTATAGAAAGTTTAGTGGAGGAAGTGAGCTAAACCAAGGAGGGGGTTTTCCTGTAGACAGCAAAAGGATGTTTCGAAGCCATGCCAGTGTCCCTCTGCCCTGAGAAAGATGGTCAGCTAATCATGTACTTTTGCTTCTCCAGGGAGAAGTTGGCTGTGGCCCGACTGCAGAGAGAAGTTGCCCAGAGAAGAAGTGAGGGGGCCATGGTAAGTCCTGGATGGTCTATCCCAATTCCCAACCTCCCTTCCGGAGGTCTCTGGCTTGAAAGGCATTTTGTCTCATTAAGGATTTCAAAGGAAAACATTTGCTTGCAGCAAACTGAATGTTACATTGGTAAATAATATGTTTATAATGCAGTTTAAACAGATCTGCCATTTGCTGAGAGAGCAGGAAATATTAATTGGGAAAAATAACTCTTTGAGGGCTTTAAGGAGGATGTTAAAATGTTCAAAAGGTTGTCGGCTTTATTTCCTGAAGGTCTTATTAGATGCCTAGGCTTCCAGCTGGGAGCACAGTGCCCCTAAAGGATCAATCTCAGATTCTCAGATAAGGAGAGTGCAATTTAATTCAAGCCTTTCAGTTCTACAAACCTGAAAAAAAAAAACCAACAACCTCAGAAACAAAACAAAAGAACACTCAGATGTTTGCTAATGTAATTGTCTTTTACCCTCTTCTTTCTCTGAACTCTTTGCAGTGTATTTCTCCCTGTCCATTTCAGTATGTGCTACTTAGGAAACTGATGTTTCCTTGTGTTTTGAATTGTACTAAAAATCAATATAGGTGTTTTGGTCCAGGCAACTTCATTTTATAGACTTTCTTTGCCAAAGTATCTGCCTGTGTGTCCCTCTAAAATTAGAGACGACTGTCAGGGGACCTGGAAAATGGACTTGTGTGGATTAACTGCTGCTGTTACCTCTGAGAAGAGAAATCTGACACCAGATTTTTTTTCCCCCACTGATAACAAAACAGTGGCATGTGTTCAACTTCTCAGCCAATGGTTTTTTAAAAAGAGAGAAGCCACACATTTTTAAACCCTGAAAGCTGCTTCCACTTGATTTCATGAGAGTTAATTGGCAATTCATTTGCTGAAAAGAGTAAGAAACTTGTAAAATAAGCTGGCCTTGAACTTCTCTCCAGAAGGTAGGCAAAGGTCTGGAACAAGAGGCTGAATGTTCAGTGGGTTCTGGAAGTTTGGGTGGCCCTTGAACATACTTAGGGAGGTGATCACATTGCTTGCTCTGCTAGTGATCTCAAGGCAAAGAGAATCTTGACTGTTCAAACAATATGATCTCTGAACAATGATACAGGAATAAGTTGGAGAAAATGAAAGTTTAGTTACATGGTGAATTGAAAATGTTCAATCTGGACTTATGCTGCATTGCACAATGTTTCTCAGCTAGGTCATTCTGTAATACTTCCATCTTTGTTCATGCTGGCTCCTGTTCAGCGCGTCTTCAACTATGTTCAAAGTGAAGGTGAAGCAGTGACAGCTTTTCTAGGCCTGTTTCTTCATCTTAAAAATGAGGAGGTTGGGATTGTGCGATTCCATTAGCTTAGTGAATCATGTGAATGAGCATTTGCTCATGTGACGTTTTTATAATGAGAAAGTTTTTCTGGTATATTATTTAAGCTCATAAGATCAGACCTCTAAAGAATTTATCTTTCTGAATGTGACAGTGAATGAACCTGGGTTGAAATCGTCTCAGATAACTGTCTAGTTTTTTTTTTTTTTTAAACGAAGCCCCCTTTTAAAACATTATAGAGGTTATTGTTCAGTGTAGGAAATACCCAGAGAATCAGTTCAGTTCAGTCACTCAGTCGTGTCCGACTCTTTGCGACCCCATGGACTGCAGCACACCATGCTTCCCTGTCCATCACCAACTCCTGGAGCTCACTCAGACTCATGTCCATTGAGTTGGTGATGCCATCCAACCATCTCATCCTCTGTCATCCCCTTCTCCTCCCGCCTTCAATCTATCCCAGTATCAGGGTTTTTTTTTTTCCAGTGAGTCAGTTCTTCGCCTCAGGTGGCCAAAGTATTGGAGCTTCAGCTTCAGCATCAGTCCCTCCTATGAATATTCAGGACTGATTTCCTTTAGGATTGACTGGTTTGATCTCCCTGCAGTCTGAGGGTCTCTCAAGAGTCGTCTCCAACACCACAGTTCAAAGGCATCAATTCTTTGGTGCTCAACTTTCTTTATAGTCCAACTCTCACATCCATATACGACTACTGAAAAAATCATAGCTTTGACTAGATGGGCCTTTGTTGGCAAAGTAATGTCTCTGCTTTTTAATATGCTGTCTAGATTGGTCATAGCTTTTCTTCCAAGGAGCAAGCGTCTTTTAATTTTAAGACTTCAGTCACCATCTGCAGTGGTTTTGGAGCCCAACAAATAAAAGTTCACTCTGGTTGCTCAAAAGGCAACTTTGGAGAAGTTACCTGTGATTTATTACTCTTATTTAAATAATATTATTGAAAAATAACATTTATGTATTGATTGATGTAGCCAATAAGTTATGGAGCACCTAACCCTTATCCTACCCAACTCTGTATAGGCACTGGGGAAGTATTGGTGGGAAAACAAGCAACTAGGTACATATCTGAGAGCATACATTCTAGTGGTTGGAGAACAGCAGTTTGATGGATTTACTGATAGATGGTGGAAGCAGCTATGAAAAAACATCAGGGTAGAGGAAAGTAGCATGCCAGAGGATCAGTATGAGTGTTCTTAATAGTGTATCACTGAAAAGTTAGCATGTGAGCAACATCTGAGGAGGAAAAGGAGTGAACCATGATGGTATCTGTTTGGGGAGAATGTTCCTAGTGGGGAGATGAGCTAGTACAAAGGCCTGGATTGCCTGAGGAACAGCATGGAGGAGCAGGGTGGCTAGAGGGCAGAGAGAGAGAGGCTGATGGTAGAACAGGAATCAGAGAAGTCATGGAGGCAGAGGGGTACATCCTGAGCATTCCCGGAGATCTCTGGCTCATGCTCATATCTGATGGGACCCATTGGCAGTCTTTGAGTGAGTGCCCTTATCCAATCTGATTTACTTCTATTCATGTGATATTTCCCCCTTTCCATAGTTTATCACATCTAGATGCTTTAGAGACACCTAAGCCCTGATTTTTATTAATGTTCTTTATTTCACTTTTTCTCACTATTTCCCCCCTCTCCTTACCCAGTCAACCCCCTCTGAGTTTTCGACTTAATTATATGCTTCAGCTTTTCTGCTCCTAGGATTCATTTATTTCTGAAGTCCTGATTTTCTCAGTATGTGACAGCTCCTAAAACCAGGCAGTTCTATTAATCCTCTAAATTTAATTCTTGCTGTTACAAGTCCAGAACTTTTGTCACTTCTGTAGCAGAAATGAAGACAGTTCATTACAGCCAGATCACCTTACGTTTTTAAAGAAGAATACTTATAATATTCTGTGTTTTATCACATGAAAGGAAAAATGTTATGAAAAAAGTTACATAAGTTGTATTTTCAAAAAACAGTATAATCAAGGCTGATAATTGTTTTTAAAATCATCAGTGAACCTCTAATAATAAAGCAAACCTGTGAACTTGTTATAATGTAAAAAATGCCCTTTTAAAAATTTGATTATGCAATAAATCTGTTTCCTTATGAATTTTAAGGTAGTAACAAAGGCATCATTTTTGAGAGTTTGCTTTTATTTTTTAACACACTATTTATTTCGGAATAATTTTGGACTTGCATGATGTTGCACACCTACCAACCCTTCAACCAGCTTTTTAGTGTTAATACTTACATGACTATAGGGTAATGATCAAAACTGAGACATTAACACTGACATGTTACTACTAAGTTCCAGATTCTATTGGAATTTTACCAGTTTTTCCAATAATGTCTCCTTTCTGATTTAGGATTCATTTCAAGGTATTGCATTGCATGTAGAAAGATTTCTTTCTGATAGCTGATTGACACGTGTGGAAGTCAGAGGAATATAAACATGGGAATAAGGCAGGTCTGGATTCAAAGTACAGTTCCACCAGTAGTTAGCTATGTAACTTGGACACATTTCTTTATGGGTTTTTAACAATTCTGTCTGTGCTTTTGTTCTGTTAACTCAGGTCTTTATTTGGCAAAGTTATCTTTCAGCATATTAGATACTTCCTTTTTGTTTCTTTGTTCTTTATTCATTCTTCCATAAAATAGATATTGCCATTGTTTTCATACCTACCTTTCATTATTTTTTCACAAACTGCTATAAGGTCATGTTCCTCTTTATTCTGGGAAGTTGTGTTTCTGCCCGTGTTCCCTATCTCTGACTCAGTTTACTGCCAGATTGATTCTGTCTGTAAGACTTTGATGTCATCTTAAATGACATCAAAGCTCTTTCCATTCCAAGGGTTTAAAAATATTCATCCCATTCTCTTCTTGAATGTATATAGTTTTTATTTTTCTGTGTGTAAATCTTTGCATATTCTAGGTGGGATTACATTGTTATGAGAGGGATCAAAATGAGTGTTTTACCAAATTAATTGTTCAGTAAATGATGTTGTGAAATTAAGCAGTATCTAACTTTTGCTCTCATATTTATTATTTTCCAAATCCAGTCTCGATCAATCGGCATCAGTTACTGGACCGCTTATTTTTTCTATTAACCTTAGTCTAGTCTTCAGTTCAGTTNGCCTGGCATGCTGCAATTCATGGATTGCAAAGAGTCGGACATGACTGAGCAACTGAATTGATCATAAGTTATGTTGAGTACCTTTTCATGTACCCATTTCCCATCTGTTAGTCCTCTTTGGAAAAAAGTCTACAGGCATACCTTGGAGATATTGCTGGTTTGGTTCTGGACCATTGCAATAAAGCAAATATCACATTAATGTAAATCACATGAAGTTTTTGGTTTCCCAGGGCATCTAAAAGTTATGTTTACAGTGCACTGTAGACTGTTAAGTGCAATAACATTATGTATAAAAAAAGTACATGCCTTAATTAAAAATACATTATTACTGTATGTTTACCATACAGTACTGTATGTTTACCATTAATGTTTACCATAATTTGATAACACAGAATTTCCACAGACCTTCTGTTTGTAAAAATCCCAAGCATGAAGCACTATAAAGTAAGCACTTAAAACAAGACGTGACTGTATTCAGATTCTCTGCCTATTTCTGAATTGGATTGTATATTTTGCTGCTGATACGTATGACTTCTTTATGTATTTTGGATATTAACCCCTTAACATATATGACTACAAATTTTTTCTTCCGTTTAGTAGGTCGCCTTTTAATTCTGTTGATGGTATCCTTTGCTAAGCAGAAGCTGTTTAGATTGTTATAGTCGCCTTTGTTACTTTTTGCCTTTGTTGTCTTTGCTTTCAGTGTCAAATCCAAAAAAATCATTGCCAAGACTGATCACAAGACATTGTCTGTTTTCTTCTAAGAGTTTTCTGGTTTCAGGTCTGTGTTCAAGTCTTTAATCCATTTTTGAGTTAATTTTTGTGGATAGAGTAAGATAGTGTTCCAGTCTCATCTTTTTGCATATTGCTATCCAGTTTCCCCAACACCATTTACTGAAGAAACTGTTTTTTCCCTTTGTATATTCTTGACTCCTTCATCATAAATTAGGTGACCATATACGTGTGGCTATATTTCTATGCTCTCTATTCTGTTCCACTGAACTATGTATCTGTTTTTATGGCAGTACCATACCTTTTTGATTACTGTAGCTTTGTAATATAGTTTGCAATCAGGGAACATGATATATCCAGTTTTGTTCTTCTCTCTCAAGATTCCTTTGGCTATTCAGTTTAGTGTGTTCATGGTTTCATATGTGTTTTAGGATTGTTTGTTCTGTTTCTGTGAAAAATGCCATTGGAATTTTGATGGAAATTGCATTGAATGTGTAGATTGCTTTGGGTAGTATGTACATTTTAACACTATCAACTCCTTCAAGCCATGAGCACAGAATATATTTCCATTTATTTGTGTCTTCAGTTTCTTTCATCAGTGTCTTAGAGTTAAATTTGTTAAATATGTTCCTAGCTATTTTATTGGGTAAATTTTTTCCTAGGTATTTTACTCTTTTTGGTGAAATTATAAATTAGATTATTTTCTTAATTTTTATTTCTGATAGTTTTTTATTAATATATAGAAATTAACTGATTTGGGGAAAACTTAGTTATAGTCTCATGGGAAGTTTTGACTTGTCTGTGTGTGTTAATATATTGATGTCAGCAGTGGTCATGGCAGTTGAATTTAAAGTGTCATCTAAGAAAAGTGTCTTGGGCAATACATCATTGACAGTGTTTATCACTGGCTAAAATATATCCATAAAATATCTCTGGAAAAAGAACCAGGCTTTTGTTTTTCTTTTCCACAGCAGCAATTTAATAAGTTGAAAAATCAAGTAAACATGTCTTCCTAATAGTATAGAATGGTAGGTGGCCAACTTCAGGACATTTTTCTGCATATGTGTTAATTTTGCAACTAGGCCCTGCATATTATTGTGTTCAGCTTATCCAGCTGGGAATAAAATGAAGTACTTGCTTTCATAAAATTTATAATATAAAATGCTTATTGCACAAATACATCAATGTCATACTTTTCATGATATTTGTTCACAGTTACACCAGAAATCAATAACATCCCCTCAAAACTGCATAGCTCTGAAAATTTTAGTAAAATATTTTAGATTATTCACTGAAATTTTTTTTAAAGTGGAGTTGATTTACAATATTGTGTTAGTTTTAGGTATACAACAAAGTGATTTAGTTGTACATGCACACACATGTATATACACAAATGTCTTTTCCACTTTTTAGAAAATAAATTATAAGAGAATTTAAAATATTTAAGCTGAATGAAAATGAAAGCCCTCTATGTACACAAACTTTGGCAATATAATTAAATCAAAAGTTATGATGAGATGTTTACCTTTAAATGTATGTAATAGGAAAAAATTTTAAATTAATCATTTAATTCAAGAAGTAATGAGGAATAATATACTAAAGAGGAAATAAATAATGAAGTAAAAAACAGAAGCCAATGAAATACAAAATGAAGAAATAGCAGAAAATTTTCAGCATCACTATCAGATATGTATAAAAATTATAAGATAATTGTACTTGTGATCACTGACTATTTGACATTAAGAATTATTGTGTGTGTATATACTTATATATGTGTATATACATATATATGTAAACTTGAAATTATGGTTCCATGTTTCAAAAGAGTTATGTTTAGAGATACACACAGAAATATTTACCCTTAAAATGCTGTGATATATGGGTTTACTTCAAAATAATACTGGAATAGGGAAATAGCTGAAGTTTAGGTAAATTAAAATTGGCCATATTTCAGAGAAAGATATATGTTGTATAATATCAGTTAATACATGGTATCTAAAAAAATAAAACAAGCTGGTGAACAGAAGAAAAACAGACTCACCAACACTGAGAACAAATTAGTGGTTAACAGTTGAGAGAGGGAAGGAAGGAGGGGCAAGAGAGGGGTAGAGGATTAAGAGGTACAAACTACTATGCATAAAATAAGTAAGCTACAAGAATATAATTACAGCAAAGGGAATATATCCAATATTTTGTAATAACAATAGAGTATAACTTTTGAATCACTATGTTGTATACCTGAGACACAGCATTTTAAGTCAACTATACCTCAAAAGCATAAATTGTTTAAAAAAATTGGCCATATTTGATAACTGTAGAAGTTTGAGTGTTGCTTCCCTGGTGGCTCAGACAGTTAAGAATCTGCCTGCAATGTGGGAGATGTGGGCTCAGTCCCTGGGCTGGAAAGACCCCCTGGAGGAGGGCCCAGCAACCCACTCCAGGATGCTCGCCTAGCGAATCCCCATGGACAGAGAAGCCTGGCAGCCACAGTCCATGGGGTCGCAAAGAGTCAGTCGTATCTGAGTGACTAAGCACAGCACAGCACATACTTTTACAAATGTTTAAAACTTTTCATGATAAAAGTTTGTAACCATGCCCATGCCCTGCACCCCCGAGAAAACTGCCAGGTCTAATGATTTTACAGAGTTCAACCAAACCGAGAGTGAAAGAGATAATATTTTACACAGATTGATGTGAAAGAAGATGAAGAAAATATCCCCAACTCACTGTTTACAAAAATAAAAGCTAAACTTTTCTGTTGAGAAATTATATGTTTACCAAAAAATTGCAAAGATACTACAGAGATTTCCAATTTGTCTCATAGCCACTTTCCCAATTATTAACCTCTTATATTAATATGGTACATTTGTCACAGCTAAGGAACAGTGTTGATTTGTTATTAGTAACTTTCGTCCATTCGTTATTCCTGTTTCCATAGTTTTACCTAATGTCCTTGTTTCACGATCCTATCCGGGATTCACATGACATTTACTCGCCTTGCCTCCTTATGCTCTTCTTGGCTGTGGCAGATTCTCAGATTTCCCTTGGTTTTGCTGATGTTGACAGTTTTGAGGAGTCCTGGTTAGCTGCTTTGGGAGATTTATCTCAAGGAGATTTGTCTGCTGTTTTTCTTATAGTNACGATCCTATCCGGGATTCACATGACATTTACTCGCCTTGCCTCCTTATGCTCTTCTTGGCTGTGGCAGATTCTCAGATTTCCCTTGGTTTTGCTGATGTTGACAGTTTTGAGGAGTCCTGGTTAGCTGCTTTGGGAGATATATCTCAAGGAGATTTGTCTGCTGTTTTTCTTATAGTTAGATGGGGATAGATTTGGGGGAGATAGGTAAAATGCAGGTTAAAGTGCCATTTTTATCACACTGTATCAAGATTGCATATTAGCTATATAACTTACCTTTATTTTGGTGAATCTTTGTCGTGTGGCTCAGGTAATGTCTGTCAGGTTTGCACTGTGAAGTTTCTCTCTCAACCCCCGCTTCTGTACTGTCCCCCTTGAAAGAAAATCACTCTTCATGGTCCACACTTAGAGTGTGCTGCTGTGTTCCTTCTCCTGAGGGTGGAGTATTTTTGTAATCCTTCCACATGGGAGATTTGTCTGTTCTTTGCTGTTTATCTGCTCAATCATTTATATTACTATGAGTGCATCGGTATCTGCGTTTATACTTTGGGTTGTGAACCAACATAAGCTACATCATTTTGTTGGTATTTTGTTCACCACTGTCCATTAGCAGCCCTTTCAGTTTGTCCTCTTGTTGCTCTGACACACTGTCATCATTGGTTTCGTTTGTTTTCCTGTCCTTTTCCTTTCTTTTCTGTGTGTGTGTGTGTGTGTGTGTGTGTGCACGCACACATGCATGCTCAGTAGCGCAGTTGTGTCCGACTCTTTGTGACCCCATGGACTGCAGTCTACCAAGCTCCTCTGTCCATGGAATTTTCCAGGCAAAAATACTGGAGTGGCCCACTACTTTACTCCTCCAAGTGATCTTCTGGACCCAGGGATTGAACCTGCATCTCTGTGTCTCCTGCTTTGGCAGATGGATTCTTTACCACTGCACTTTCTTACTTTTTTGGTTTTATAAGGAGTTTCAGGCTCGTATCGTATATTTCCTGCCACAGTCTTCAAATCAGCTGTTTATCTAATGAGCACTGGTTTTATTTGAAGGACAAGGGTATTTGAAACCAAGATCTGGTTGCTAGGTGTCAACTCACTTTTCTGAGGCTTATTTAAAATGGGGTTTATTCTAGAAATGCAGTGATTTCTTAACATTAGAAGATCAATTAAAATAATCACAGCTATAGATTAAATACAGAGAACAAAGGCTCGACACATACAAAATAAAACGTTTGATAAAATTCAATAGCAATTCACAGTAATCTTTAAAAATGTAGTCACCAAGCACAAAAGGATGTTTTCTTAAGTTGACAAAAGATGCTCACAGAAGATCTTCAGTGAGAATTCTACTTAAAGGTGAAAAACTCGAAATGTTCTTTTTAAAATCCATAACCAGATTAGGATTCTTCCAGTCAACACGGCTATTTGTTTTTATACTTCTGGACCTAACTGACATATGAAATTAAGTGATATATGAGTTAGGAAGAAAGCACAGTTTTTCTTATTTAATTGTCTAAGTAGAAAATCTAGGAGATTCTTTAGACACACGTTTAGAAGTTTGCTGAATATTACGAAAGTTACTGAATATTACAAAGTTTGCTGAATATTACAAAAAGCTTGCTGAATATTACAAAAGTGAATATAAATCCTGCATTTCCATTGTTGTTATTGTGTTGTTCTGTTGTGTTTGACTCTTTGTGTCCCCATGGACATGCTAAGCTCCTCTGTCCTCCACTGTCTCCCAGAATTTTCTCAAATTCATGTCCATTGATTCAGAGATGCTGTCTAACCATTTCACCCTCTGCTGCCCTCTTCTCCTTTTGTTGTCAATCTTTCCCAGCATCAGAGTCTTTTCCAATGAGTTGGCTCTTTGCATCAAGTGGCCAGAGTATTGGAACTTCAACTTCAGCATTCAGGATTGTTTTCCTTTAGGATTGACTGGTTTGATCTATCCATTATCAACTCTTAAAGTAATTTTAAAGAACAGTACTTAAAATAGTTTTTTTAAAGGGCATTTAGGAATAAATCTAAAAAGGAAGGAATATGTGAGATATTGATGGAGAAATAAAGTATTATAAAAGGGACAAAGATTGGTGGAGAGATGTATCATAGATTTTTGGAGGGGAAGACTCAATGGTGTAAAGGCACTAATTTACCCTAAAGTGGTTTATACATTTCATGTAATTCCGATCAGAATCCCAGAAAGATTTTCACAGAATACAAAAAGCTGTCGTTGTTCATTCTCTTAAGTCATGTCTGACTCTAGGCGACCCCGTGGACTAGCACACCAGGCTCCTCTGTCCTTCACCATCTCCGAGTTTGCCCAGATTCACACCCCCTTGTGTTGGTGATGCTATCTAACCATCTTATCCAAAAATCAGACAAAAAGCTAATCTAATATTAATATTAAAAATGTAGGTTTACATATAGATGATATGATTTTAAAGAAAGATAATAGGAAATGCTGTATCCTTTCACACATGAAGACTTATTCTAAAGCTTAAGCAGTTATATCTGTGTAGTGTTGGGCAAAACTACCGCAATAAACCAGGAGAACAGAACAGAGAGCCTTGAACAGACCCACATGTATATAGGAATATATAATGGAAGTGGAATTACAATTCAATGAGGAAAGAATGGACAATTTAAAAAGACCACTGTGACAATTTATAAACTACACAGTTTTATTGTTGCCAAGTACAGTGCACAGAAGTAAATTTTGAATGAGTCCAAATCTTAAAACAAGGTTTTTAAAATTTTTAGAAGTAAATATAAGGAAATATCTTTATAGTACTGATATAAGAGGACAGCTTTTTAAAATAAAGGTAATGTGTACAATTAACAAAGAGAAAGATTAATAAATTCTTAATACATTAGGAGTAAAAAANCAGTGCACAGAAGTAAATTTTGAATGAGTCCAAATCTTAAAACAAGGTTTTTAAAATTTTTAGAAGTAAATATAAGGAAATATCTTTATAGTACTGATATAAGAGGACAGCTTTTTAAAATAAAGGTAATGTGTACAATTAACAAAGAGAAAGATTAATAAATTCTTAATACATTAGGAGTAAAAAAATATTTGTTTAAAAAAAAGAAAGATTATTAGCCAAGTAGAAGGGTGAGTTCCTGGCTGATATAAGAGATATGCAAAACGAACCGATAAGAAAGTGCCATCCATAAACATTTAAAGTTTTCTTGTTCAGAAAAATGCATATATAGGCTAAAACATCACATAGCATCATGCCCATCTATTTTGGGACCGTTTTAGGAGTCTGAAAATGCCCATAGGCAAGCATATGTACTTTGGGACCATTTTAGGAGTCTGAAAATGCCCATAGGCAAGCATATGTGGAAACTGGAACTCTGTATTCTTGGTAGGAGTGTAACTGATGTAAACATTTAGGAAACTGATTTTGTGTTACCTAAAAAGATGAAAGTACAGCCTGCAGTCTAGCAATTCTGTTTCTGTGCTTTGAACCTAGAGAAACTCTAACATACATGCAAAGGAATTCATATAAAGAGATGAACTTTTTTTTTCCTGATGACGAAAAAGTCAAAATGATCTCAAAGTCCCACAGTAGAAGATTAACTGAACCAGCTGATTTCTTCAAATATTAAATTAATCTGTAACAGTTAAAATGAATTATATCTGCATATATCAACATGGACCACTCTCAAAAACATTGCGTTGATTATTGATATGCAAGTAGAGGAAATTAATAAATGTAGAAACAACACACACTGAGTTGAGCATAATGAATACTTCTGAGGTGGGGGAAGGTCTTAATTATTTTCACTCATTTAATTTTTTCAATGAAGCAAGTATCCTAAAATGTTTAAAAATTTTGGGTAAAGCCAAGTGAAACCTTGTATTTCTGAAATATTTTCTGAATTTTAAAAATATTTTACCATTAACAATATTAAGTAAATATAAAGAAAATGTTGAAATTAAAAAATAAATATGGGGGTAGAGGAGTAAGAGATACCAAACTGCTAAGTGTAAAACAAGCTACAAGGATATATTGTACAAGATAGGGAATATAGCCAGTATTTTATAATAACTAATAAATAAAGTATAATCTTTAAAAATGTGAATCATTATATTGTACACCTGTTGCTTATTTGCTATTGTATAGCAGCTGTACTTCAGTAAAAAAGTAAAGTTAGCTATGTAAGGTGATGGATGGGTTCATTATCTTGATCTCATATAATGTATACATGTATCAAATGTATGTGTTTAGTTTCTCAGTCATGTCCAGCTCTTTGTGACCCCATGTACTGTAGCCTGCCTGGCTCCTCCGTCCATGGGGACTTTTCAGGCAAGAATACCAGAATGGGTTGCCATGCATTCTTCCAGGGTATCTTCCAGGAGATTTTGCCAACCCAGGGATCGAACCCAGTCTCCCACATTGCAGGGAAATTCTCTAAGCTGAGCTACCAGGGAAGCCCATATCAAATGTATATGTATGACAAATCATCACACTGTATAGATTAAACAGATACTGATTATTCCTCAATGAAGTTTTAAACATTACAAAAATAAAAATAAATTAAAAAAATAAAGTTGTAATAACCATCAGCAGAGAAGATAGGAGAAATCAGAAGAAAATATTAGACTTCTCAGAGGAAATTATTAGAAAATATATGTTGTTTTTATGATCAGGGCATAGTTAAGTCATGTCTCTGCAAGACACCTCACATGTTGCATTCAGGACCATAAACTGTGAAGGTAAATGATGGAGAAATGGTATGGACCTAAGAGAAGCAGAAGATATTAAGAAGAGGTGCCAAGAATACACAGAAGAGCTGTACAAAAAAGATCTTCGTGACCCAGATAATCACTCACACTCACCTAGAGCCAGACATCCTGGAATGTGAAGTCAAGTGGGCCTTAGGAAGCATCANCAAGAATCCTAGAGTGAGCTGGCATTTCCTTCTCCAGTAGATTACGTAGCTATGTTTTAAAAGCTGGGTCAGTCTAGAGCCTCTAAGATTTTCCTAGAACTCTTTCAAGTCGAAGTAGTTTTCCCTGAAAAGGGTATATTCTTATTTATCTGTTCACCTCTTGCTAACCAGATCTAGCCCACAGAAAAGTTAGGTGAAAATCTCCATTTTCCTTTTAATGCAAGTTTGATACTGGAAATAAATACAGTAGTCTATCAGGAAGCTTGTGAACTATCCCAAGTGTGTTCCACTTTCAAATAAGGCAGGAGTTTTAGAAGACTGCATACTTCTGTGCAGAGTCCCTTTGCCTCTGTGTTCTGTATTTGAAAAGGGTACAGGGAGGTACAGGACACCATGAAGCATGGTACTCCTACTTCTTGTTCTTAAAAAATTTGAAGTGAAATTCACATATAGTGAAATGTATATATCATAATTCTCCAACTTGATACATTTGTGTATATGTATTCCCCTGTAAAAGCAACACTCCATATATGAATAATGAAAATATAGAGTATTTTAAAAAAGATTCCTTCTTAACCTTTCTCCATCACCCCTCCCCAAGTTCTGCAGAAACAACCATTGATACACCTCAGATAATCCATGTATTATTTGCCTGTTCCTGAATTTTATATACATGCTTTCATGCAGTATGTATTCTTTTGTGTCTGGCTTCTTTGCTTCAATGTAATGTTTTTAAGATTCTTCATATATTGTCTGTTTTAGTTTTTTCAGGTTTTCCTTGTTATTTTCTTCAAATATTGAGTAGTATTTCATTGTATGAATTTCATACTTTGTTTATCCAGTTTCCTTTTGACAGATATATGGTTTATTTTCACTTGCTCTATTACAAATAAGGCAGCTATGAAATTCTCATATAGTTCTTCTTGTGGACCTGTCAGCCCATTATCAGATACATGATTTCAGATGCTTTCTCCAATTCTACTAGGTTCTTTCACTTTCTTTGTGCACACTGCCCTTTAAAACACAAAGTTATTATTATTATTTTGAATAATAATAAAATTTATTTCCTTTTTTTCTTTTGTCACCTTTGGTGTCTTACCTAAGAAGGTCTTGCCTAAACGAAGGCCATGAAGATTTTCTTCTAAGAGTTTCATAGTTCTAGCTCTTACATTTATGTCTGTGTTCCACTTTCATGTTTTTTTCGTTTGTGTTGTTTGAGGAAGGAGTCCAGCTTAATTCTTTTGCATGTGGCTATCCTGCCGTCATAGTATTATTTGTTGAAAAGACTGTTCTATCCTACATTGAATTGTCTTGCACGCTTGTTGCAAATCATTAGAGATGAATGTGGAGTTTTGTTTTTGGACTTCCATTTCTTTTATTTATATATATTTAAATAGTATCTTTATTGACACATAATTCATATACCATGAAATTCACCCTTTTAAAGTGTACCACTCAGTGTTTTAGATTGGCCATATATCATCCCTATCTTAATTTTGTAAAAAAAAATTATTGGGGTATAATTGATTTACAGTGTTTGTTAGTTTCAGGTTTCATCCCACAAAGAAACCCTATACCAATTAGCATGGACTTCCAGTTCTGTTACACTGACCTATATGTCTGTCCTTCTGCCAGAACAATGCTGTCTGAATTACTGGAGTTGTCAAGTAATACAGGAGCTGTGGTGTAGTATAAATTTTGAAACTGGGAATTGTGCATCCTCCAACTCATTCTTCTTTTTCAAGATTGCTTTGATTAGTTTATGGCCTTTTGCATTTTGATGTAAATTTTAGCATCAATTTGTTAAATTTTGCAAAAAAAGCACCTGGGATTTTAAAAAGAGATTATATTGAATTTGTCAGATTAGTTTTGCTGGTTATACACTTCTTATGAATGAGTCTAGGCTATGTACTCTTACTGTGTTTAGATTCTTTCAGAATATGTTTTTGAGAGTCATTCATGTCTTTGTATGTATTAACAGTTCATTCCTTTACCTTGGTGAGTGGTAGTTCATTGTGTAAATACATCCATTTTGTTTATCCCCCTGTTGTATACTTTTGGGTAGTTTCTGGTTTTTAGATATTATGAAAAAGCTACTCTATACATTCATGTGCGATTCATTATTATGGGCATATGCTTTTATTTGTCTTGAATATATATTTACTAGTGGAATTGTTGTACCTTATGATAATGCATATATATTTAATTTTGTAAGAAACTGCCACTGTGTTTTCCAAAGTAGTTGTTCTATTTTGTATTTCCACCCAGTGATATTTGAGAGTTTTGGTCCACTAACATCCTTGCCAATATTTGAAATTGTTAGTATTTTGTATTTTAGCTCTTGTAATGAATATGTGGTGGTATCTCATTGTTTTTTTTTTTGACTGAAGTACACTTGATTTACAATATTATGTTTCAGGTATACAGCATAGTGATTCAATATTTTTGGTTTATATTCCATTTAAAGTTGCTATAAAATAATGGCTGTACTTCTTTGTGATGTACAATATCTCCTTGTTGCTTATTTATTTTATAGTAATGCATAGTAGTGGAGAAGGAAATGGCAGCCTGCTGCATTATTCTTGCCTGGAGAATCCTGTGGCTGGAGGAACCTGGTGGGCTGCTGTCCGTAGGGTCGCACAGAGTTGGACACGACTGTGGCGACTTAGCATGCATGCATTCGTTGGAGAAGGAACTGGCAACCCACTCCAGTATTCCTGCCTGGAGAATCCCAGGGATGGAGGATCCTGGTGGGCTGCCGTCTGTGGAGTCGCACGGAGTTGGATATGACTGAAGCAACTTAGCAGCAGCAGCAGTAATGCATAGTAGCTTATCTGTCTTAATCTCATACCCATATCTTGCCTGTCCCTCATCCCTTCTCCCAACTCGTAACCACTAGTTTATTCTCTATATCTGTAAGTCTGTTTCTGTTTTGTTGTTACTTTTGTTTGGTTTTAGATTCCACATATAAGTGATATCATACAGAATTTATCTTTTTCTGATTTGTTTTACTAAGCATAATACTCCCTAGGTCCATCCATGTTGTTGCAAATTGAAACACCTCATTGCTTCTTATGGCTTAGTACTATTCCATTGTGTAATATACCACATCGTCTTTATCCATTCATCCATCACTGGACACTTCGGTTGTTTCCAAATTTGGCTGTTGTAAATAATGCTGCTGTAAACATTGAAGTGCTTGTATCTTTTTGAATTAGTATTTTCATTTTCTTTGGGTACATACCCAGGAGTGGAATGGCTGGATCATATGTTAGTTCTACTTTTAGTTTTTTGAGGAACCTCTATATTGTTTTCCAAAGTGATTGCACCAGTTTACATTTCCACCAACAGTGTACAGTGGTTTCCTAAAGGAAGAAGTAAATTGTCGCTGTTTGCAGATGACATAGTACTATATATAGAAAACCCTTAAGTCTCCACCAAAAAACTATTAGAACAAATAAATGAATTCAATAAAGCTGAAGGATACAAAATTAATATAATGCAACATATTGGTTTTCTTTACATCAGGAAACTGTCAGAAAGAGAAAGCAAGAAAGCAGTTCTGTTTAAAGAATAAAATAACTAGGAATAAATTTAACCAAAGAGGTGAAAAATTTATTGTGATTTTATCTGCATTTCCTTGATGATAAAAGATGTGGAGAACTTTTCATTTACCTATTGTTCAGTTATGTCTGCTAAATTCTTTTGTCTAATTGAGAGAAGTAGCTAGTTTTCTTAATGAGTTGCATTATATATTTTGAATACAGGTCTTTTGTCAAAGTATGTATTGCAGATTTTCCATTGTTGGTTTGCCTAATCATTTTGAATAATGTTGTCTTTTGATAGGCAGAGACATTTTAATATTGATGAAATTGTGTTTAATTTTTCACAATTAGTGCTTTCTGTGTTCTGAAAGTCTCAGCCTACCCTATATTGACAAAAATATTATTTCTTCCAGAGCTTTCTCTTTTATGCTTAGATCCGTGATGCACTGGCCTTTAATTCTTTTCTGTGGTGTGAGTTAGGTGTTAAGATTTGTTTTTAAAAATATAGATATCTACAAATTTTATCATATTTTGAAATGACTTTACTTCCTTTATTGAATTGCTTTGTTGCCTTTGATGGATGTCATTTGACTCTATATGTACAGATTTATTCCTGAACTCACTTTGGTTGTTTGTATACATTTCTCTGTCCTTTGCAAATACTGCATTGCCTGAATATGGTGAATTTGTAGTAAGCTTTAAAACAGTACAGTGCAACTCTTTCAACTTTGTTTTTCCGCTACTACCAGGGGCTAGGGAAGGAGAGACAGGGAAATAGGAAACAACTAAATACTTCCCCTCCTGCCCTGTATACTCTCTTATCCTTATGGACCCCCTTTCCTGTTCCTTAGGCCAGAAAGAGAGCTATTCCTGGAGTCCTTTCTGTCCACAGCTGCTGTGTACTTCTGAGTTTTGGGGCTGTCACTGAGTCCAGGCCAAGTGGTATCAGAGGGGAAAAATAGTAAACTGATTACGTTCAGTAAAACTTCTAATCTCCTTCTCCAATATGCCTGTTACCCTTCACTTTTCAGACTCCTTTGGTAATAGTTCTGTGCATCCAGGGTTTATATTTGCATTAAATGAGAGAGGTGCTGGAGTATGCTTGCTCCATCTTTGCTGTAAGCAGAACCAGCGGATTTTTAGGTCAGAATTAATACCTTCCCTTCATCTTGGCTTAGACCCTGAGCAATTCAGGGGCCTTGGAGATTTCCTTTGCTTTATTCCAACTGCCAGTATTTGAAAACACGGCTGACCTCAGATGTCTTGCCCTGCAGCCCAGCTGATAGCATTTTGAGTCACTGGGAAGAGATCTTTGCCCCCTTGTGGTACTCTTAGCTTTTCCATGCCTTCCACGTTATCCTCTACCCTTCTTCTCTGCCCTTAGCCTTAGAGGGCTGTTGTATATTCAGTGAGGATTTGGAGTACCTATGTGCATCTTAGTTCTCTTGCTTTTAGTCACAGTTTAGGAAACCCTGTACATACCTTCCTCAGGGTAACTCTTTTCCAGCTGTCTAGGTCCTTCACCAGCAGCTAGCTGTCCATGTCTATCTAGTACTTATTGAAAGCCAAGACTATATCAAGGGCTTTCTGTGCTGTGCCCTTATCTTTAGTGTTTCTGCTGTTCACATAATTCAGGGGAATTCTCTCTCAACTCTCTTCGTCTGACCTAGTACATACAGGTGGTGATTCAGTGAAGAGTCACGACAAAAAGTTGACAGGTGGTATGTCAATTCCTAGGGGCTTCTAGGGTTTCTGAACAAACACACCAGCATACTCAACCTTTAACATTTTGTAAAAAGTTTGTCTGGTTTCTCCTAATTCCCATCAGTGGCAGGCTTCTCTGTCGTTGTCCAGGGTGAAAGTGCTCATGAGTCTCTTCATTGCTTGGAGTAGGAGCTCATCAGTTTCTGGGTTTTAGTTCATTTATGTTTCTTAATATCTTTAGTTCTCCAATGGGGTTGAAAATTTATAACCTTGATTTTTTATGATTCAGGAAGCTCAGTGAATTTCAATTCAATTTCAAAGATATTTATGCCCAGGTACATCAGATTTGTTTTCAGTTTTATGGTAGAAACAATATTATCTTGTGATTTTCTCTAAGCTGTTTGACATTTTAAAAATTGCTTTCTGGTACCATTTGTTGAACAGACATCCTTTCTGTATTGAATTGCCTTGTAAAGTTATAAAAAAAAAATTCTGTGTTTTTCTAATTATCTTTAAAATTTAATGTCAAAACTTCTGATTTTCACGATACTTTCAAAGCACTTAGTAAAGATGCCATGATGAGGTCCCCTTTCAACTGTAGTTATCTTGGGTTTCAGTGCTGATTAATTCTCACCATCACTTTAACCAATTTTCAGTGGCCCAAAATAAGGAAAATGTTCTCTTGAGTATCTATGGGGAATTTTCATCCAAATGATTTTTCTAGTGACTTAAATAGAGACAGCAACCCTTATAGAAGCTCTTAACCTCACTGTGTTCTGATTTTGCACTGATCTGATCATTCATGTCATCCTGGTGTACAACTCTACAGAGAGAAATCTTGAGGATTTAGATGAGTAGCTTCTTACTCTTGGCCACTGCTTCTAAAATTAGCATTCAGCTCTTAGCAACTGGAGCGTGTAGCGTGAAAAGCAAGAGTTTAAATAAACTTTAGAAACTCAACAACTCATACTCCTCTACTAGCGATTCAGTAGTAGTATAATATATATAATTATATTAAATTATATAATTTCATATATATTTAATTCTACGTATAATTATATTAAAAGCCCTAAGGAGTCTTGCCAAATAGTGTTTAATTTTGCTTCCCAGGTGGTATAAGTGGTAAAGAATCCACCTCATAATGCAAAAGACTCAAGAGATGGCTTTGATCCCAGGGTCCTCAGGAAGATTCCCCTGGAGGAGGGCCAGACAACCCACTGTAGTATTTCTTGCCTGGAAAATTCCATGGACATAAGAGCCTGGTGGGCTACAGTCCATGAGGTTGCAAAGAGTCAGACACAATTGAGCATGCACACACTAGACCAGTGCTACATTAAATGGAGTTAGAATGTATTTTTTCAAATATCCCTTTGTTAACAGTTTGCTGCTGCTGCTAAGTTGCTTCAATTGTGTCCGACTCTGTGCGACCCCATAGACAGCAGCCCACGAGGTTTCCCTGTCCCTGGGATTCTCCAGGCAAGAACACTGGAGTGGGTTGCCATTTCCTTCTCCAATGCATGAAAGTGAAAAGTGAAAGTGAATTTGCTCAGTCGTGTCTGACTCTAGTGACCCCATGGACTGCAGCCTACCAGGCTCCTCCGTCCATGGGATTTTCCAGGCAAAAGTACTGGAGTGGGGTGCCAGTGCCTTCTCCCTAACAGTTATCTAGTTGTTGTCTATACTCCAGTGATTCTTTTATCTAGCAAGAGAATTATCTCTTCATCATTATCTGGGTCTTAAGATGGCAGGGATGTGAGTGCATTCTTTTGTTTTTTTAAATTCACTTCACATTAGAAGCACCAACATTTATATAAAAATATTTTAGTACTATATTTGGTAATGATTGTAAAAATGAGCAAGATTCAGGATGCAGAGAATGAGAAATCATAGGTATATAATTCTCAGAAATGGGGAACACAGGAAGACAGGTAATAGTGACACAATAGAAAAGTTAACCTGGCAGTCCTAGAAACACTGGTGTCCTTGGCAAGACACCTTACTTGCTGGTATCTCAGGAAAGGTGAGGGTGGTATGTGCATATCTTATATGTAATACAAAATGAGAGGTCACGACGCCAGAGACTGACTTGTAGGTCTGTGATGCTAAATAATTACCCATATATTATGTGTGGAATAAGATGCATTTCAAAATCTTTTTCTGGAGAAAGATGTTTGCTTAGTTATTGGATAAACATTTTATTCCATTAGAATAACAGTGTTATGTTTGCTGAGCAAGCACTCTGTTAGTGGATAATATATAAACTAAGGTACCACCTGACCTGCCTCTTGAGAAATCTGTATGCAGGTCAGGAAGCAACAGTTACAACTGGACATGGANCAGTGGCTGCCTCTCACTCCCCCGTGGGTGTGCTGAGGTGTTTCATTATAGCTTCACAAGTATGGGATATAGACTAGGAAATACCAGAGATAGGAGTGGAGGCTTGAACAAGACCCCTCTTCCCAAACTTGCCATATGAAAACAGCTCAAGTTAAAGTGCTAGCTGGGGGCGAAATATGGGATCAAAGGATGAGTTGTTCTTTTTGTTCTGTTCTAAATGATTGGCACCATGTATGTTTGCATTCTGAGAACATCTGTGTGGTTGAAGAGGGTAAAGCAAGGCTAAGGAAGCTGCACAGAGATGGCTTGGGCTTGCATTCTGGATTCTCACTTCCTCTCTCTCTAATTTTTCTTCACAGTGTAGAGATGGGGAGAGGGGCCCAGAGAATGCCTAAAGTCCTGCTCTTGGGCTCAGTGTTCCTTCTTTCTCTTTTCTCTTTTCCATACTTGGCAATGAACTCTGGAGGGTCTGAATCACTGCTAGCCTAACCAAATACTGTGAGCATGGATAGGTGGAAAACATGGACTGTGTGGATGATTTTTGTATAATATGTGCAGGGGAAGAAACCCTGTGTCACCAAAATCTGTTCAGTGTTGACTCCATTCTTGCCAGACTTAAATCATCTGCAACCTGGGTTATTTAGCTTAAACCCACAGAATCTTTTGAGATGTTATATTTACAGTGGGACTTTTGGCATTCACATCTTAAAAATACTGATTTCCCACCATTTTGGAGGAGTAGAGAGTTGATGTGATAAAAAAGTTTCAGCTCAAAGAGGAATACACTATAAGGTATTATTTATATAGATTTAAATATACTTGCTTCTTGGAGAAGGCAATGGCACCCCACTCCAGTACTCTTGCCTGGAAAATCCCATTGATAGAGGAGCCTGGTAGGCTGTAGTCCATGGGATTGCGAAGAGTCGGACACGACTGAGCGACTTTACTTTCACTTTTCACTTTCATGCATTGGAGAAGGAAATGGCAACACACCCCAGTGTTCTTGCCTGGAGAATCCCAGGGACCGGGGAGCCTGGTGGGCTGCCGTCTCTGGGATCGCACAGAGTTGGACACGACTGAAGTGACTTAGCAGCAAATGTACTTGCTTCTAGTATGGGTTTCAGATGCCTGTGGTTGGGGAAGGAGAAGTGGGGTCTAAACAGGCTGGGATACAAAGAAATTACTACAAAAAGAAAGAGACTGTAAATCCTTATTGAAACTAGTTTTTAAAATAGATTTTAAAAACACAGTCTCTTTTCCCATATATATATATACACACATATACATATACACACACACACACACGCACACACACACACTCATATTTTTCATATAGATGTATGGGTTATGGTACCTGGTGAAGTATAAAATCATTTAAAAGTGAATCCATGTTGCTTTCTTTCATTAGCTGTTTTCTAATCAAGTGATACAAAAGAAACAAAATGACCACTTGGAAGTGTTTGAGGTTGGGAATCATTGGCACACACTTGATTTAAAAATGCAAATCCCATGTTTTAGGAAAGGAATATGAGTAACATTCTATCCAGAGGACAGAACAGAAGTGCAAACCTTAAAGCAAGAATATTTAATGGAGGGCACTAGCAATTTCAAAGGTTCTTAGAATGATGTTTGGTCTATGAAAAAAAAAAAGAAAAAAAAGACAGTGATTCCATCTGTTACTTCTATTCCTAACAAAAGGAAATAAAAGGAGATCATTTTGATCAATGTCCTTTTAATTCCTGGACTTGGTATAAAATAAATCACAGTGTTGTGGCAGTTCATTTGTAGCGGTTAAAGCAGTGTGATGTGGCTTTCATGGTACCATGGGTTTCACTTGCTGAGCGCCTGGGACTTTGATTTGCCACATTACCTGCTGTGGTGTAAGTGATGCAAAATAATTATTGGGACTTCTTGTCACAGTGGCCTATTCCACACCTGCACCCTTTTGTTGGGAGCCCGACAGGGATGCTGGATTTGAGTCTCCACTGAATAGCTGTCCTGTCTGTGTAGTCCTTCTCCACTGGATTGATTTATGGATGCATCAGGCTCTTTGTTAGCATGTAAACCCCTAATTAATTTAAAGCCCTCTGTAGAGAAATTAAACTCCTAGTTAAGATTTTTAACAGACTCAGATGGCTAATAATGGGGAGCAAGTCCTATTAATGGATTTACCATGGTCCCTGGCATTCGCCCTGCACAATGAGGGTTGGTATATGGAGCTTGGAGTGTATCCTGCAATAAAGGAAATCATCCCGTTGTTGCCTCTAAACCCAATTAAGCTTATCGTTAGCGTTCTAGCTTCCCATCTGTGGGGTGAGAGAGGGAGACAGAGGGAGACATGGAACAGAAGAGACAGGAGAGGGAAAGAAGAAAAACTGGACTGCATAAGCTTCAGATGTTTCTCTGCAACTTATGACTCCAGCTAAACATCTACACTGAAGTTAGCCTTGGTTTAGGTCAGAGTAGAAAAATCAAGGCATTCTCAGAATGGTCTGAGAATATTTGAGTAAGAGGCCTTAAGTTACCATCAAAAAAAAACTTATTTCTTTAGATTATTATAAAGCAATGAATTCTGGATGGATTAGTGACTTAAATGTAACATGAAACTCTGTAACTACTAAGATGAACAAAACCCAGATGAATTTTTCTTTAATGTTGGTTTAGCAAAAGGCTTTCTAATTATGACTCAAACTCTAGATGCAATAGGAGGCTTCTATTTCACATAAATGCCTGATGTATTTTACATAAAGATTAAACATATTTGCATGACCAAAAACACTGTAAGCAAAGTCAAAAGACAAGTGACAAGCTGAGGTAAAATGTTATATATAATCTCCCAACAAACAGCTAATATACCTAACATTTTAAAAAATCCTTTAACAGTTGAGAGTCAGAGGACCAAAAACCTAATAGAAAAAAAATGGGGAAAAGACATGTACATATAATCCACAAAAATTATATTAAAATGACCTATATGCATATGAAAAAATGATCAAGCTTAGTTCTAATTAGAGCCATGCAAAATAAAACAACATTGAGGTACTATTTCTTACCTATGAAAGTGGTAAAAACTAGACAGTATCACAGCACATTGTGTTGAGAGGCTGTGTTGGGAATAAACATTGTCTTGTCATCCATTTTTAGTGGAAATGCAAATAGGTGCTTTCCTTCTGAAGGGAAATTTGGTGACACCTAACAGAATTGCATACATACTTAGATTCAGACCTAGCGATCCTACTTCTAGGAATCTACCCTTCTGATACATCTGCAACATGCACAAGGTGATTCATTTAAGATGCTTTGTAATTACAAGATACTTGAAACAACCTAAATGCCAATAGATAGGAGATTTATTAAATGATCGGTAGCATAGTTACCCAATAGAATACTATGCAGCTGTGAACAAAACTACAAGAAAGATCTCTATGAATTGGTCTGGAGAGATTTCTTATTTGTATGTGCTTATATATGTATATATATGTGTATATATATATACACACACACACATAATTTCTCACATCTACACACATACACATATACATTGTACATACTTAACAGCCTATATACCCCCCCACACAACATGCACAGCAGTGTGGTATAAACAGAACTGTAGATGTATACAGCTTCATTGGTTACCATATACATGTATGTCCCAGCCCACTGAATGGACTTAGGGCAGTGGCACTCTGGTCACAGTGAGCACATCTAGAGCCCAGATCTTGATTTCTGAACACCATTCACCAAAAAACTGAGACTCTTTGGAAGAGTGATTTACTCCAGAGCTTGAGCAGAAAAACACAAGATGAACTTGAAATATGTTGTTTTCCCAAAAAGCATAGAGATGCCCCCAAATAGGTGGAGATTTCTCAGAAGAACATGGGATCTACCTGAAGCAGCTCCTAATAGCCAAAGCTAGAGAAATATGAGTAGCAAAATAAATAATATCAATAACCCCAGAATTGAATTTTAACCTATAGAACAGAATTCCATGAGTCCATATGGAGGATTCTAAAATTAATGGCTATGTTTGAGGAAAAATCAAATTTACATATTCTCAGAGTAGCTCATCTGAGTTGCCAGCTTCCCTTTGTATTTAATATAAATATATTATGTGCATTTACATTAACATTTATGTGCTACATGATATATTAGTATTTATATAATATACTTATATACATATTATAATAATATAAATATATTAAATACAAAGCGAAGTTGGCAACTTTACAGCAGAGAGACCTCAACTAATGATCAAAGTCAGCATCACCCGTAGTAAGACAGTAGCATCACAAACTCTTGGTATGATGCACTGAGAACGTTTTTTGTGGTTATACTTTCCTACAAATACATACCCTCATTCCAATTATTAAAACACCAGAAAAACTCAAATTGAGGCACATTCTACACAGTAACTGATTTGTACTCTTTGTGATTCTCAAGGTTATGAATGTCAAGGAAAAACTGAAGAGCTATTATAAACTGGACGAGACTAAGGAGACATGCCGATAAATGCAACAGGGGATGCTGGATAGGATACTGGAATAGAGAAAGGATATTGTTAAAAAAATAATTGATGATGTTCAGATATGCTCCTTAGTTAATGGTGTTATACCAATGTGAATTACATCCATTTTTATCATTGAAAACAATGTAGTACATATTTTCCTATATCTCTTCATTTTTTTAATCTGTGTTTCTGATTTCCGTATCTCTAATAAATCTATCATGTGTGCTAATTCACTTCAGTTGTGTCTGACTCTTTGCGACGCTATGGACTGTAGCCTGCCAGGCTCCTCTGTCCATGGGATTCTCCACGCAAGAATACTGGAGTGGGTTGCTATTCTCTTCGCCAGGGGATCTTTCTGACTCAGGGATCAAACCCATGCCTATTATGTCTCCTGCATTGGCAGATGGGTTCTTTTCCACTAGCACCACCTGGGAAGCCTGTGTTTCTGTATTTGGGTATGAATGATGCTTGATATTTCCATATCCATTTCCTTTCTTCCAACTCCCCTCAGAATTGCAATGTGCCTCTTTTTTTATAGGAGAGAACCAAAATAAGTATATCTACCCAAGTTGTCTTTGGCAATACCCCACGCCCGACCTTCTGTCATTTCCGAAAACAGGGAGTTTACTTAATCTTCACTGAGAGTTGGTGGAGCCATCCTCAGGGGCTAAACACAAGATCACCTGGGTCTTCACTGGTCACGTTTGATATGAAGCTGGAGCCCTCTGCCTTCCTCAACTTGAAATTTCTGCATGGAAGTACAGTGCACTGCTCCCAGCACTGAACTGCTTTCATAAAGATAAGATAAATCTGGGCTATAGCTCCTAGCGAGTGGCAGGATTTGTGATCCAGAAACATTGGGATCATTCAGGAGTGAATATAATTTAGCAATCAACGAAGTGTTCAGAGACAGAATGTGGGCGTCTAAACAGGCTCTTCTGTTAGGACTGTGAGCATTTTTGTTTTGCTGTGCTTTGTGTTTAACTATTCCTTGGCCTCTGTCATGCTCAGCCTAGTAGGAGTCCTTTTGGAAACAGCATGTTTGTGCATCACCATTCCGTAACTTTATGTGGCTGTTGAAATTCACGTAAGCATAGATATTTGGCACCACACCATGGTTGTCTACATTTTTGGCTTAATGATACAAAATTATCTAATGGGGGCCCAAGTCTTAATTTCTAATAAACAAAAGACTCTTTTTCAAAGCTTCCCTTTATAAAAATTCCTTGTATGTGATAGAGGGTACTTTTAATGCTGTGTATTTGACCTCATGACGAACCAAGATGTCAAATAGGCGTATTGATATCCTGACTTGGTCCCAGAAGAATTCTGTTAATAATAATTTTTCAAAGAGGTCATCAGTCCCTATATCCATTCACATCTTTATAGGTATGGCTCCTCTTTAAGAGACCCAAGGATCAGGAGACTATTGCTTACTACTTCTAATTATTTAGAGAAAAACTTAGTTATTTTAACCCCAGATATCTTCTTTAAACAGCCCTTGAAAATATACTTTGTCAGTGTCTCATTTTTCTCTACTCAAAATGGGACTTCTTGTTTCCCTTTCTTGTCACTGTATTTCAATTATGGCTCTCTTCACCATATGAGTACTGGTATCAGGAAACAGTGTAAGAATTACGGAGGGGCTGACACTGTCTGATTCACTTGTTGGGGCTCTTGTGTTGACATCTGTTTCTGGAACTGAGAGGAAGATAGGCTTCTCAGAGTTTCTTATTGATTCAGACTTTCCACCAGAAGAGGGAGCCACATCCATTTAAAATCCATGTTGAGTTCTTTATTAGGCAAGTTCTGGATGGAGTGCACGGGGCAGGATGTTGTGAGCATCTTGGGCCCAGATCTCGCCTGTGGAGTGGGAGCGAGACAGGCTCAGAGAGCAGCGCCAGAGGCTGATGGCATGAAGATACTTTCAGCCCTGGGATGAGTAGATGGATCTTAATGTGTTTTATATTAAAAGAGTTATAGCAAAAATAAATGAAGAAAAGGCAACAACAAAAATTAAAAAGCTGCTTGCTTTTTCTCCAAAGCCCACATTTCTACTCAGCTGGGAAATCGCATCTCCGTCGGATTAAAAGGATTGGATCTCTAATTAAGTGTATAATAGCCTACTTTTCCTTATCATTCCACGAAAACAACTCTCTCTTCTTTTGTGAAATTGATGCCGCAGTATGAAAAATAGGTTGTAGCCTTTGTAACACAGTTTGAAACAGCCCTTCAAAAGGATCCTGCCCTCAAATTCTCTCTACCTACCAGCTCTAGCATCTAAAATTGCAGTGTGAAAAATGAATTCATTTGGATTATTACATTTTACTTTAGCGAGTCTTAGAACTGTAAATATCTCCAGCATGGTAATATATTCATCTATCAGGAGCCATTTAACTGTGTATACTGGATTAGTTTATTAGACTTAAGAAGCTTGGAATTTGAGTGACTGAACCAGGAGATGGTTATGCAGTTTTATTTTTAATTTAATTTTGCTAATAATACTTAACTTGAGATCTACCTTCTTAATAAAATTTTAAGTGACAGTAACTGCTATTGACAACAGTGTTGTACAGCAGATCTCTGGGACTTACTTGTCTTGTTAAACTAAAGCTATATGCGGGTTCATTAGCAAATCCCCATTCCCCAACCCCATCTCACCTGCCCCGCCCTTGACCAAGGCCCCTGACAACCACCATTATACTGTTTACTGCTATGAATTTGACTGTGTTGGATATCTCATATAAATGGCTGCTCACTTCAGTCGTGTCTGACCCTGTGTAACCCCATAGATGGCAGCTCACCAGGCTCCGCCGTCCTTGGGATTCTCCAGGCAAGAACACTGAAGTGGGTTGCCATTTCCTTCTCCAGTGCAGGAAAATGAAAAGTGAAAGTGAAGTCACTCAATCATGTCTGACGTTAGCGACCCCGTGGACTGCAGCCTACCAGGCTCCTCTGTCCATGGGATTTTCCAGGCAAGAGTATTGGCGTGGGGTGCCATTGCTTTCTCTGCATATAAATGGAATTATGCATTATTTGTTTTTATGTGACTGGTTAGTTCATTGAGATATAATGTCCTCAATGTTCATCCCATATTGTAGTTCCTTTTTTAAGGCTGAATAATATTCCACTGTGTTTGTATAACACATTTTTAAAATCTATTTATCTGTAGATGAATATATAAGTTATTTCCATGTCTTGGATGTTGTGGATAGCCCTGAAATGAGCATGGCACTGCTACTGGGCTGGTTATGTTTTGAAGGGAACTGGAAAGAGGTTATTCCTGTTTTGAGAAGTGACTCAGGGCCCAAACGAAAATATAAGTAAAATGAGACCTCAAAAAAGACATTATGGAAAGAAAATTTAGAAAAGAGGAATACACGTGTCTGAAGATAATTCATCCATGGCACCATGGCCCTGGTTGAGTCTTGTCAACAACCTCTGAAAAATAAGCTGAGCTCATTTGATCATGTTTGCCAGAACATGGGTGGAGTTTCTCAGTAGAGTCAGACAATAGCTATTTCTTCTATTCTTTTCCTCACCTATTACAACAACACAGAGCCGACTATCAAAGTCTCAAAGGTAGGGTAGATTCACTGAGTAGAATCCCTTTTTATAGCAGTTGCACAGTTATCTGAGAACTCACATGGACAGCATCTCCAGTCTACATTGGATAATGGTTGCAAGGACTTCTATTTGGGGGACACATTTTCTGCCAAAGCTCTTTACAACAACCTGTGAAAGTGACTCCTCTTAATACCACATTGTTCTTGTTCAGAGAAGTTAAATAACTTGCCCAACTCCCATAGCTAGGAAGTTGCAAAGCTGGGTGTTGAACTCTGTGTGACCCCAAAGTCCAAGTTCCCAACTGTATGCTTTCCATTTTACAGGAAGTCCCCAGAGTCAATGAAATTATACTTTTCTCCTAATATTTTCACTTTTGACATGCCTGTCTTTCCAGCCATTTTAAAAAGAATTGCTTTTGCATGAATCACGAAGACTTATTTAGACTTATAATATACCCTGACTAAAATTATTTAAAAAGTCATCCAAGGGGAAACATGTACTAAAAGTCAGTGTCTGATTATTGCAGTTTCTGTTGACTGTACATTGGGAATACAGTGCATTTTTTGCATCGATGGACTTGTTTATTGCTTTACAAACAAACCTGTGATGCACAGTGATGCCTTATGCTTGGTAACTCCTTAATTCTTTACTCTTACAGCCATACTAGGTGTTTGCTGTTACTTCTAAACTCTGCCAGGTCTATTTCATACTCTTCGTTTTTCAACTGCACAAAAGCCATCCTGTTTTCTTTCTGGAAACAGACAAAACCCACTGCTCTAGGTAACACTCTTGGGGGAACTGGCTGAATGTATGTGCAGGTGTGAACTCACCACACATACACTAATAACTGTGAGTGGAAACCACTTTAATGTAAAAGCGTTGGGCTCAGCAATCCCGATAAACTCTCATCAGACATCCCTGCAGGCAGCGAGCAGAGGCTGGATGCTTATAGCAGCAATCCTGAGTTAATATTGTCACAAAAGGGAAGCTGTGTATAACCACTGATAAAAGATGACAAAGTCGCTCTTCAAGAGGAAAGGATAGATGACAAACCATCTAGTTGTTCTGTCAGTAAAACTTGCCAGTCCCCCGGGTGCGCCTTCTTGAAAGGCAAACAGATGCACTACTTTATCTGCACAATTGGCCCTAATTGGGAATGAAAAGATTTCCATCTTGATTAGTGTGAGTGAGATGTCCTGTCACATATCTCACTGGGGGTTTCTACAAAGAGAACAGTAGTTAGAACATTTGATCTGTTGCTCTTTTGTTTACTAGAGTGAACTTTGGCATTGCAGGGTCAGGGTAGTAAGATAAGATTGTTGACAATTGTTCTCAAGTCTTTGTCCCAACTTAATACAGTTTACTTTACTGTATGCATCTGCTGCTGCTGACAAGTGCTGGTTTGTTTTTCTTATGCTGGGACGCTGGGTCCAGGACTGGATTCTACAGCATTACAAGGGTATTGATAAAGAATGGAAAAATTGACTAATGTGATCCCTTAATGTCAGGGCTGCTGGGAGAGAGGGGTAGCTTTTCTGATTGCCTGGCTGTACTTAGAATATGGGGGTGCTGTCCATGGTGCAAAAAGGAAGTACACGGATGGATAGACTCTTGGCTGGAGTAGGAAATGGCAACCCACTCCAGTATTCTTGTCTGGAAAATCCCATGGACAGAGGAACCTGGCTATACAGTCCATGGGGTTGCAAAGAGTTGGATACACACAGACTCTTGGACACTTTATCTGAGGAGTAGTCTTGGTCTTTTTGCTATGAAAGAAATCTGCACCATTCATATAAAGAGTAAGTTTGACCTTTACAAAAATGCGAGAAAATTTCTCAGTGAATATTAAACATAGGTAATAAAATATGTATATTGTATTTTGTTTTTTTCTTCCTGAGGTGAAAGAAGAGGAAACTGTTTTGGGGTCTTAGTGTCCAGTCTTAAGAGTTCTTCTTGAGAGTCAATGAAGTTACAGAACTCAGTGACTCTCTACTGACTCAAAGAAGGAAGTGAGTTTCCTAGCAAGTCCAACAGGTGAAGCAGAGGAAGGGAGCCAGGCACAGGGGAGGACCTGGTCTGATGGCTCTAACCTGCAATAGATCTCTTCCACTGAGCCATTGCTCAACGACTCCTTTTGTTTGGGGAGACCCTATGATGGAAGAGTTCCCCAAAATGGTACAGATATCTCCATCAACAATGGACAGGAATCCATCCACTAGGTTGTGGGCTTTTTACATGAGAATCAGAGGAAGCGATGGCATCCAACTCCAGTACTCTTGCCTGGAAAATCCCATGGATGGAGGAGCCTGGTGGGCTGCAGTCCATGGAGTTGCTATGAGTCGGACACGGCTGAGTGACTTCACTTTACTTTTCACTTTCATGCATCAGAGAAGGAAATGGCAACCCACTCCAGTGTTCTTGCCTGGAGAATCCCAGGGACAGAGGAGCCTGGTGGGCGGCCGTCTATGGGGTCACACAGAGTTGGACACGACTGAAGTGACTTAGCAGAAGCAGCATGGTGTTGCAGCAAGGTAGATTTAAGCAATGTCTATGGTCAAGAAATGTATGTCAGTTGGAGTCCACCCTTGAAGACTATTTTGATAAAATATTAAGTCAAGAACTGTGGCTTCATAAAGTGGTTGTTGAGCACTTGGGCTCCAGAATTATATTGTCTGACTTTGAATCTTGACTGAAGTTTTGTGACCTTGAAAATATAACTTTACCTCTGCCAGATCTGAGTTTCTAATTGTAAAGTAGAAATAGTGATTTTACCTAGTTCTAGGGTCATAATAAGGACGAAATGAGTTGTTATATAAAATACTTAAAATTGTGCCTTACACATAGAAAGCACACAATTAAAATTAGCTATTTGTATTCTGTTATTTCTATTCCATTTCTACTCTATTCTATTTCATATTACAGTTATGACAGTGAAGTTGACTTATTGAATCAGATCATATTTATATAAACTTGGCATGGGCTGGAGTGTAACTGGTGATGTGGGGAGCAGGAATGTGTATTGGGGAAATGATTTTTCTCATGTAAATAAAACGAAAATTTGTTCATAGAAAACTGAATTTTCAGCCTTTGGAAGTCATGTTGATCAAACATTATCCTATCACAAATAAAGACACTAGACCCAATGTTACTTGACTTGCACAAGGGAAAATGGCTAGTTCATGCCAAAAGTTGAACTAGAAATGAATTCCTATTCAGAGTGCTTTGATCCTGGTAGCATAATGCAGAACAATTGATTTGGAATCAGGATATCAGCGTTCATTGCTTTACTTCATTATATACAACTTCAGGCAGATCTGTTAACCTGCAAAGGAATCATTTTCTCATCTACAAAATAACAGGGCTTTCTGTCCTATAAACCCTTCAGAGTGGGAGGGTCAAATACATGATTATAATTTATGAACTCTAAAGAACTCTGCAAATAATAAGCTGTAATTATGCTTGCATCATTCACCATGCAGTTTAGAAATGATCCACACGGGAATTATTCTTAATGATGGCAAAGATATGGCGTGTTCCAGTGATTTATTTTAGATCTCTCAATGATAGCTCAATCCTTCCTTGTGATTCTTTCCACCTCTCACTGACATTTAAATCACTGGCCCAAAGCAGGCCAGGTGATAGTTTTTCAGATTGTCACCTGTCATCCCAATACTGAGTAAATTTGTATCATCACAAAAAGACTTAAAATTTTATCACATGCCTACTATTGATTTTATGTAAATGGTTTCTGTAACATGGGGGAATTTCTCGATAGACCATAACCTGTTAAGTTCAGGACCCAAAATGGGTTGGAGCCACTGGAAAGCATTTGCACTGAAATTTTTAATTTATTTGTGAAAATTCAAATTTTAACTTTGAATTTGCTTAATGAGAAAAGGGTGGAGGCCATTCTGGGATGGGAAATTGTTATCAGTCAGAGGTCTTACAGAATCCCAGGAAGGAGCCACTCCTCTTATATCTGAGCACTCAGCTTTGGGAAGCTTGGAACCAGCAAGTGCAGAAAAAAAGATGGTAAAGCATTGACACTGACTTGCTCCAAGATGGTGGAGTAGAAGGATGTATGTTCACTTTCTCCTGTGAGAACTCCAAAATTACAACTTCCTGCTGAACAGCCATCGACAGGAGAATGTTGGATCCCACCAAAAAATGTACCCCACGTCCAAGGGCAAATGAGAAGCCCCAGCAGGGCAGTAGGAGGGGCAAAATCGTGTCTTGAATCAAACCCCATACCCACCAGAGATGCTCAGAGGGCTCAAACAGAACCTTGTATGCACCAGGAAACCCCACAGAGACTAAGCCAGATCTGCCTTTGAGTGTTTGAGTGTCTCCTGCAGAGGTATGGCTCAGCAGTGGCTTTCCACAGGGGCAGGGGCTCTGGGTACAGCAGACAGGGGTGTGGCATAAGCCCTCTTGGAGAAGGTCACCATTAACCCCACCATGGAGCTGCCAGAACTTACACTGGATTGGGAAAACAGACTCTTGGAGGACACAAGCAAAACCTTGTATGCACCAGGACCCAGGAGAAAGGAGCAGTGACCCCACAAGAGATTGATCCCGATTGCCCAGGAGTCTCCAGTGGAGGTATGGGTCAGTGGTGGCCTGCTGCAGGGTTGGGGGCACTGAGAGCGGCAGTGCATGCACAGGACCTTTTAAAGGAGGTCGCACTTTTCTTTATTGCCTCCAGCATAGTTTGGTCTCAGGTCAAACAACAGGGAGAGAACACAGCCCCGCCCATCAACAGAAAATTGGATTAAAGATTTATTGAGCATGGCCCCGCCCATAAGAACAAGACCTAGTTTCCCCCTCAGTCAGTCTCTCCCATCAGGAAGCTTCCATAAGCCTCTTATCAGAATGAAAACCACAATCACAGAAAACTCATGAAACTGATCCAATGGCCCACAGCCTTCTCTAACTCAGTGAAGTTATGAGCCATAAAGGAGAGTTCTGACAAAACGTAGTCCACTGGAGAAAGGAATGGCAAACCACTTCAGTATTCTTGCCTTGAAAACCCCATGAACAGTATGAAAAGGCAAAAAGATGAACTCCCCAGGGCAGTAGGTGCCCAATATGCTACTGAAGAAGAGTGGAAAAATAACTCCAGAAAGAATGAAGAGACAGAGCCAAAGCAAAAACAGTGCCCAGATATTGATGTGACCGGTCATGTAAGTAAAGTCTGATGCTGTAAAGAACAATATTGCATAGGAACCTGGAATGTTAGGTCCATGAATCAAGGTAAATTGGAAGTGGTCAAACAGGAGATAGCAAGAGTAAATATGGACATTTTAGGAATCAGCAAGCTAAAATGGACTGGAATGGGTGAGTTTCACTCAGATGACCATTATATCTACTTCTGTGGACAAGAATCCCTTAGAAGAATTAGAGTAACCCTCATAGTCAACAAAAGAGTTTGAAATGCGGTTCTCAGAAGCAATCTAAAAAACAACAGAATGATCTCTGTTCATTCCCAATGCAAGCCATTCAATATCACAGTAATCCAAGTCTATACCCCAACCAGGAATGCTGAAGAATCTGAAGTTGAATGGTTCTATGAAGACCTACAAGACCTTCTAGAACTAACACCCTAAAAGATGTCCTTTCCATTATAGGGGGCTGGAATGCAAAAGTAGGAAGTCAAGAGATACCTGGAAGTGAAGTGAAGTCATTCAGTCATGTCCAACTCTTTGCAACCTCATGGACTGCAGCCTACCAGGCTCCTCCATCCATGGAATTTTCCAGGCAAGAACACTATGACCTAAATCAAATCCCTTATGATTATATAATGGAAGTGAAAAATAGATTCAAGGGATTAGATCTGATAGGCAGAGTCCCTGAAGAACTATGAATGGAGGTTTGTGATATTGTATAGCAGACAGAGATCAAGACCATCCCCAAGAAAAAGAAATGCAAAAAGGCAAAATGGTTGTCTGAGGCAGCCTTACAGATAGCTGAGAAAAGAAGAGAAGTGAAGGGCAAAAGAGAAAAGGAAAGATATACCCATTTCAATGCAGGGTCCCAAAGAATAGCAAGGAGTGATAAGAAAGCCTTCCTCAGTGATCGATGCAAAGAAATAGAAAACAGTAGAATGGAAAAGACTAGAGATCTCTTTAAGAAAATTAGAGCTACCTAGGGAGCATTTCATACAAATATTGGCAATAAAGGACAGAAACGGTATGGAGCTAACAAGAGTAGAAGATATTAAGAAGGGGTGGCAAGAATACATTGAAGAACTATACAAAAAAGATCTTCATGTCCTAATAATCATGATGGTGTGATCACTCAGCTAGAGCCAGACATTCTGGAATGCAAAGTTAAGTGGGCCTTAGGAAGCATCACTATGAACAAAGCTAGTAGAGGTGACAGAATTCCAGTTGAGCTATTTCAAATCCTAAAAGATGATGCTTTGAAAGTGCTGCACTCAATATGGCAGCAAGTTTGGAAAACTCTTCAGTGGCCACAAGACTGGAAAAGGTCAATTTTCATTCCAATCCCAAAGGGCAATGTCAAAGAATGTTCAAACTCCTGCACAATTGCACTCATCACACATGCTAGCAAAGTAATTCTCAAAATTCTCCAAGCCAGGTTTCAACAGCACGTGAATTGTGAACTTCCAGATGTACAAGCTTGATTTAGAAAAGGCAGAGGATCCAGAGATCAAATTGCCAACATCTGCTGGATCATCAAAAATACAAGAGAGTTCCAGAAAAGCATCTGCTTCTGCTTTATTTATTATAACAAAGCTTTTGACTATGTGGATCACAACAAACTGTGGAAAATTCTGAAAGAGATGGGACAACCTTACCTGACCCCTGAAAAATCTGTATGTAGATCAAGAAGCAACAGTTAGAACTGGACATGGAACAACAGACTGGTTCTAAATTGGGAAAGGAATACATCAAGCCTGTATATTATCACCCTGCTTATTTCACTTATATGCAGAGTATATCATGTGAAATGCCAGGCTGGATGAAGCACAAGCTGGAATCAGTATTGCTGGGAGAAATATCCATAACTTCAGATACATAGATGATGCCACCCTTATGGCAGAGAGCAAAGAAGAGCTAAAGAGCATCTTGATGAAAGTAAAAGAGGAGAGTGAAAAAGTTGGCTTAAAGCTCAATATTCAGAAAACTAAGTTTATGAATCCACTCCCATCACTTCATGGTTACTAGGTGGGCAAACAGTGGAAACAGTGAGAGACTTTTTATTTTGAGGGGGCTCAAAAATCATTGCAGATGGTGATTACAGCCATGAAATTAAAAGATGGTTGCTCCTTGGAAGAAAAGCTATGACTAACCTCAACAGTATATTAAAAAGAAGAGACATTACTTTTCTTATAAGGATCCATCTAGTCAAAGCTATGATTTTTCCAAGTGTTGTATGGATGTGAGAGTTGGACTATAAAGAAAGCTGAGCACTGAAGAATTGATGCTTTTGAACTCTGGTATTGGGGAAGACTATTTGAGAGTCCTTTGAGAGATCAAACCAGTCAATCCTAAAGGAAATCAGTCCTAAATATTCAGTGGAAGTACTGATGAAGCTGAAACTCCAATAATTTGGCCACCTGATTTGAAAAACTGATTCCTTGGAAAAGACCCTGATGCTGGGAAAGATTGAAGGCAGGAGCAGAAGGGGACGACAGAGGATGAGATGGTGGGATAGTTATCACCAACTTGATGGACATGAGTTTAAGTAAGCTCCAGGAGTTGGTGAAGGACAGAGAAGCCTGGCAAGTTGCAGTCTGTGGGGTCACAAAGAGTTGGACATGACTGAATAACTGAATTTAACTGAGCTGACTGAATTCAAAGACAATCACAGGTAGTATTGTCATATATAATGTGTCTTGGTGATTGTTAGCCATCTTCAGGAAGAAATGTATAAGGCTGATTTGCTAGAGACTAAAAAGAGGAAACAGATATTTTAAGTCATAACTTGGAGAAATGTCAGCCTCCTAAAATCAGACTTTAGTTTTTAAAGTCTTTCTGTTAACTGTAGTTCAATTCTTCAATTTATATATGTGATGAATTTACAGAGAATTAAGGACTATACTGAAATTAAAGATATGGCTTGGATAATGTGAGCTATTCTCTAAACACTTGAGGATTTGAGATATAAAACAGATTAAGATGAATCAGGAATGAAACATACTTCATTATCCTATCATGTGTATCTGTGTTTAAATTTAACATAGGAGAAACTAGCCTAGAGCAATAATGCAAAAGGCATAAGGAAAAATTATGTAAAGAAAAAACTATATTTCAGCACTCTTCAGAAGGGCAAAGAATTATAAGTAACATAAATGACTTAAAAGCAAGACAGTGATTAAGTAAAAAGTGGCATAGCCCTCTGTGATATATCATGCAGCCATTTAAATTTTTATGAAGGCTGTGTGGCAACACCAAAAAAATATTCACTGATACAATGTTAAACAAGATACTAAACTGCATGTAAATTATGACTACATCTCTGTAAAATATGAACTAGGTAAAATGACATCTATAAAGTTACATTGGAGTAAAATAACGATTCTCATGCTTTCTTATCTTCTCAAACTTCAGAGTTCTTTTTCTCTGGAACGTTCCTTCGATAGTTCTTTGCATAGCTGATTCTGTTCCATCCTTCTTTTGTCTGTGGATGCTGCATCCTCAGACAGACCTTCTACCATAGTATCCCACTTGATACTGCTGCCAGGGCATGGCATCCTTGGGGAGCAGAGGTCACATCTCCTTTACCCCGATTGCTTGTATAGCACCAAACAGAGCAATGGCACCCCACTCCAGTACTCTTGCCTGGAGAATCCCATGGACGGAGGAGCCTGGAGGGCTGCAGTCCATGGGATCTCGAAGAGTCAGACATGACTGAGCGACTTCACTTTCACTTTTCACTTTCATGCATTGGAGAAGGAAATGGCAACCCACTCCAGTGTTCTTGCCTGGAGAATCCCAGGCACAGGGGAGCCTGGTGGGCTGCCATCTATGGGGTCGCACAGAGTCGGACACGACTGAAGCGACTTAGCAGCAGCAGCAGCAAACACAGCATCCTGTTCTATAGTAGGCTTTTGAACATCTGTTGACTAATGAATGCTAGTGGGGTTAACAAAGAAATAATATAAATTTTATATAAACTACAGTGAAAAGATAATGACTCAGAGCCCCGTTTAATAATTCTAATAATTTTTCTTGCCTTCAAAAGAGGAGAAGACTTGGAATTCCTACCAGGGTCCTGCCTCTTTGGGCACCAAGTTATCTATGGAGCTAATTAATCACCAGAAGGTGACTGGGGAGAGTGATGTTCAGTGCCAGGGATGGGAGATGACGTGAAGGCATGACCCCTGAATCTTGGTGACACCAGAGGAGCACCCTTGTTTCACACACCAACGCTTAGACCCACCAGAACCAAATGTCTCTGTTGTCTGCCTGGACCCCCTGCTCTTTATGTCTCCCCAGCTCTTTTTTCTGCAGTTCCCTTCAGCTGAGGAGTTGGTCCATCTCTCTGTCTGTCTCTCTTTTTCAAGGCATGTAGCTGTAGTCCATTCATTTTCACAGCTCTGTAGTTTAACATTGTATGGATATCAACTGAAAAAAATGTACAACCTAAAAGTTGAGAGTTAAGTTTTATTCAGCGAACATTCTGAGAACTTCAAGCCTGGAAGATAGGACTCAAGTCATTTTGAGGGACTGCTCCATAGAAACTAGGAGGGGAGCCAGGATACATAGGAGTTTTTTCACCAAAGTAATTACTATTAATTAAAGAAAACCAGATATCTCAAGTTAATACACTTTTCTATGGAAGGGAGGATGCCAGAGTCTGGGCTCACTGAAATCATTCTTTTGACATGCACTTCAGCTCTCTGGGGCTAGCATCCTGTGCTTACTCATTCTGAGTCTTCTTAAGGTACACCGTTATGGGTGGCTGCAGTGACTGCCTACTTGATGGTGGGCATCCTGTTTACATCCTGAGTTTTCCCAGGGCTCACCATCAGGGTGGCTGTAATGGGATGGCTTGACGGCTGCAACATCATTTGCTTACTGATATGGCAGGCAGCATTTCTCTTTCACGTGGATATACCACAAGGTATCTGTTCTCCTAATAGAATTTTAGACTGCTTCTCCAAACAACAGTGAGTAGGGCTCTTTCAAGAATTTCTTGAAGGTACCGCCTGGTGGAATCTCTGGGTCATAGGCTATGAGCATCTTGAAAATGACCATAGAATGCTAGCTTGTTTTCAAGGGGCAGGGAGTAGTTTGCAGTCCCGTCACAGCACATGAGAGTTATGTCTGTTCTTCATCAGTTTATCACTCTCAGTGCTACTGACATTTGGGACCAGTGATTCTTTCCTGGGAAGGCTGGGTGGGGGCTGTCTGTGGGCTATTGGAAGCTTAGCAGATTTCCTGACTCTATCTACTAGATGCCAGTACCATTGTTCCTGCAGTGTGACTACCAAAATTGTCTCCAGACATAGCCAGATGTCCCCTGAAGTGGGGGGGAGGGAGTAAGGCAAAAACCTCCCTCTTTGAGAACCACAGCTCCATATCTTGCCAACACTTAGAATTTTCTGGGCTCTTTTCACACCACTTAACACCACAAGTCTGGGCAGGCTATGCCTCAGAGGAGGAATCTTTATAGGCATCCAAGCTTAGCTTATTGCCCTATGTTAAGATATTTTCCCACAGTTTTGGGAAGAATAATGACTCATTGGAAAATACCCTGATGCTGGGAAAGATATAAGGCAGAGGGAGAAGAAGGTGATAGAGGATGAGATAGTTGGATGGCATCACCAATTCAATGGACATGAACTTGGGCAAAGGGCTCTGTACACAGTGAACCATTCGAAATTGTGTTTTTGCCTGAGGGCTTGGAATTGTTCTCTCATTGTTTGCCATGACTAACTTCCTTTATATTGTCTGTTTTCTTAGGCATTGCTGTGCTTAAAGTAAGTATTCACTTGATGCTTGTTTTGTTCAGTTGAGATATGCCCATATTTAAGATATTGAAGTTTTGAGAATCCATACTTACAAAACAGATAAATTATTCAGGCTAGAAACACAAGAAAAGGTTCTTATCTAGTTTAAAATGCTGCCTCCACATAACAGTGTTCTTTGAATTGGAATTCATCTAATGCAATTACTACTTGACAGAGAAACTAAAAGCTAAGATGTTAAGGCAACCAAGAAATAAAACTAAAAATTCCTTGGAAATGAGAATACAATGAGAAATGGAGCATTCCCTGCCATATCAGTAAACGGGATGTCATAGTCATCAGTGATTCCAGCCCTCCAGGGCATTCAGGAAGGAGAAGACTACCTGTGATCTGGCAGCCTGAGGCTGCAGCCACTCCCTATGGTAAGCACAGAAGAACTCAGGACGTAAAGAATCACGGGATGCTGGCCCCAGATAGCTGAGACACATATGAGAGGAATGATTTCAGTGAGCCCAGACTCTTGCATCTTCCCATATGTAGAAAAGCACTAAATTCCTTGAGATATACGATTTTCTTTAATTCACAAAAATACTTTTGATATTCAGACTACCTGCCCTTTGTTACCAACTTCTATATAACCTGACCACTCCCCCCACCTCCTTAGAGCAGTTCTCTCAGGGTCACATGTGATGCTGTCTCTTGGGCTTGAAGTCCTAAAGATTCCCACCAAATGAAACATAATTCTCAACTTCTAGGTTGTGACTACTTTTTAAATGGACAAGAGGTCAATAGGAAAATGAAAAAATGTTTAAATAAACAAACAACAACAAAAACTCTACTGCTCACTAAACCTTTTCAAGAATACATGGGTAAAGATCATCTCAGTATCTCTGAATTGTTAAATTCTTTGGACAGAATCTATTCATTTTAGAGTTCCAGTGCCAAATGATTTTTATTCTGAAGTTTTAGTCTAGCAAAAGATATAAAGCTGGGCTGACTTAGTGTTGACTAATAACTATCAGTGGTAGGGAGATGTGATGGTAAGTTTTTTTCAGAATATCTGAGAACATTTGGCAAGTAAAATAGCTGTCCTCATTTTCCTCGGGGCCTCTGTTATTGAATGTTTCAGCTCAGGAACCCAAGAATGTTTGTATTCCCATGACATCAGGCTTTTCTGAGCAGCTGATAAATCAGGTCTCAGTGCCCTTGTACCTCTACAAATAGAGGCAATTAAGTTAAAGCACAAGAAAGAACTATGTTCAAGAACAACAGTGTATATGGGGCCTTCAGGACCACTCATACAGGCAGAAGCAGGGCAGCCCAAATGGTAGGATGTGGTCATCTGAAAGGCTGCCTCTTTAGTTCCCCTCAAGGTTTCCAAAGTGCTATTGGAGGCATTTTCTTTTTTACTTTTGCATTTCTTGAAGCTTCGTCTTTCATCTTTTTTAAAAACATAAAGGTAGGACATTTTTGCCTCTCTTGAGGTATGGCATAACACCTGTTTCCTTGGACAGTTCTCTTTGAAACTTCTCCTTTTATGGAACTGAAAACACCACCCTAGTCCTCTAGTGCCCTCTTTATGTAACTGATCCTTCACAATAATGCATTTAGTTATGTGGCAAGCAATAACATATGGCTGTTTAGGGGATCCTACTCTTGAAAAACACTTGCTTTATAAACACAGTTGTTTTAACTGCAGAAAGTAATTTAGGAGGAGTCACAAGTGGCTTTGAAAGCTCTCAATTTCCTGGCTTGTCTTCTTAAAAGACTATATATTTGTGAAGGTGTAAATACTTGAATGAAACATTTCCTAAATTTAGAATGTTTATATATATAAATATTATCAAGAAAGTCGAGTCAGTGTTTCTGTAGGGGAAGAAAAATTTCCCCTTCCTTCCTTCTAGATTCTTTGGCTGCTCTAATAGTTATATTAACATAAGACAGATTGACATGAGAAAACAACTAGTTTAATTTTCTATATAAGAGAGTTGCATGAAGATATGAGTGAAGTTGCTCGGTCATGTCCGACTCTTTGTGACCCCATGGATTGTAGCCTACCAGGCTCCTCTGTTCTTGGTATTTTCCAGGCAATAATACTGAAGTGGGTTGCCACTTCCTTCTGCAGGGGATCTTCCCAATGCAGGAATGGAAACTCGGTCTCCTACATTGCAGGCAGACCCTTTACCATCTGAGCCACCAGGGAGCACAAAGACATGAGACATTTCCAAATGTCAGGCCATTGAGGCTTATATGTCATATTGAGCTAAGGAGAAGGGGTTAGGGGTCAGAGACTTTACAGGGGAGAAAGAGGATTCACAGAAAGTTGGGAAGAGCTAATGTTTGGTAAACAAATGTTTGCCATGCCCTGCAGATCAGTCTTCCTGATATAAAAATTTATTTCTGGTAATAACTCTCTTCCTGGTACAGCTCCCTACCCCCATCTAAATTCTTTCCTGCAGTTAATGGAGAAGTAAAATCTCTTTGAGTTTCTTGGGCCTTGATTGTTTTCAGCTTGAAATAATTCATAGGCCAAAGCAGTGCATTCTGGAGTGACCTGACTAAACCTCATCATTTCCTTAAGAGTCAAAATGGGGCATCCGATGTGGAGGTTGATTAGTAAGTCAGAGTCACAAGGGTGTTCAAGAAAGAATTTAGGGCTTCTATAGATCACTTTGATTTCCCCCCCCCCCCTCATAGTAACACTGTATTTACAGGGATAAGTAAATGTTGTACTTCCTTTTACAAAAATAAATATGACACTGCGGCTTGAAGTATTGTATTTATACTTTTCTTTTCCATAGAGCAATCCTTTTCTGATATAAGATGCTATAACTCTAATAAATGTGGGTACAGTCCTTTTTGAATTCAAAATGTTTTTCCATGCAGATCTTTATTCTTTAGTACAGTGCTTTATGTAAATTTTAAACGCAGTAATTAAATTTCTTACCAAAAAAAAGTCTCTGCTAACAGTATTCCTTGACTGTGATAGAAATGATCTGAAACTTAAAAAAAATCTTTCTTCGTGGCCTTTTGTCTATTTATGTAGAGTATGTTTTCTGAGGTTAGTGGTGTGGTTGTGGAAAACATATGCTTTCAAGAGTGGTGAATGCCTAATTATAGGCTCTGTATATGAACTCTGCAAGAGGGCACAGAGTAAGAACAAGAAGGNTGTGGGTACAGTCCTTTTTGAATTCAAAATGTTTTTCCATGCAGATCTTTATTCTTTAGTACAGTGCTTTATGTAAATTTTAAACGCAGTAATTAAATTTCTTACCAAAAAAAAGTCTCTGCTAACAGTATTCCTTGACTGTGATAGAAATGATCTGAAACTTAAAAAAAATCTTTCTTCGTGGCCTTTTGTCTATTTATGTAGAGTATGTTTTCTGAGGTTAGTGGTGTGGTTGTGGAAAACATATGCTTTCAAGAGTGGTGAATGCCTAATTATAGGCTCTGTATATGAACTCTGCAAGAGGGCACAGAGTAAGAACAAGAAGGAGCAAGTGCAACTCGGATCCTTGAGGATGGGGAAGGCAGAATCATGTGAAGTCTCTAGAATCTGAACCTACGTTTCAAGGGCTTTCCAAGAAATTAAGACACATCTGTGCTTTTCACCTTGGCTGTATATCCTTTGTGCTTGTAGAAGAAAATGCCTTTGTGCGTAACTCTGGGGTGTTCTGCTTACCTATTGGCATGAAAATTAAAATAAATATTTCTTGGAAATCCTGAGCTTTGGGGGTACAATTACTTTTCAAAACTTAGGTCTCACTTGAGAGCCTCTGAGACTTAATTTTAGAATGGGTTTCTATCTTTATCTTTTCACTCGAGAAATGCGCTTGTTGTCAGAGACCACAGTGCTTAGCTCAGTCCTGTGTTGACATGTAATGTTGACGTTGAAGCGCTAGGTGGCGCTTTTCCAGCTTTGGTTGGAAGGCTGACTCTTCAGCGAAGTACTGTAGTTCCGAATGCGATGTGTACATGTGTATCACTCAGTCACAAGGTAGTGTTTGCCAAAGTGCTTGGCACACGGAAGGACCCATATGCTTGCATTATAAATTGGCCAGGAGTGTATTTCTATGGGACAGAGTCTACATTTAGCTTTGAATTCCGTTTTTGGATATATAATGTTTAAATATATTTTCAGATATACTAATTTTAATGAAAATGTATGGGTTCATGCTGCGCATAGAACAAGGCTTTAGGTAGAAGGGGATTAAAATGCGTCAGGGGTCTTCGCTCCTGTCTCAAAGAGGATGTCAATGCAGTAATTACTAAGCAGTTGATCAACAAGCATAAGATAGTATATTACTATATATTAGTAATATAATGAGTAAAACAATGTCCTCCCTAGAAATAGTTTTTCACTTGGATTTTTCCAAATGATAAAGGAGAAAACTCTGGACCTTAACTTTGGCACTGTGTATAGAAAGTTCTCAGAGAGGAAAGAGGTAATAAGTAGGAGGAAGAATGAATAAATTGCTTGCCTGAAAGCTTCAATTTGGACACACTGGAAGGTAAGTTATTGATTGGGGGGCTTCCGATGCTGGTCAGAGTTGTTATTTGATAAATATAGATCTCAAAGCTTATTTTAGCCATTGTTATGGTTTGAGCTATGCCCTCTCCCTCCAGAATTCATATGTTGAAGTCTTAAACACAGTTCCCAGGAGGTGACTTTATCTGAAAAGAGTCAAGGAAGATGAAATCAGTTAAGATAAGAGTTTAATGCAGTAGTATGAACTCCTAATCCAGTGCCTGATGTCTTTAGAAAAGGGGAATTTGGACACAGACATGCGCATAGGGAGAACATCATGTGAAGGCTGAATGTAACATCACCACAAGCTAAAGCTCCAGCTGAAGCTAGAAGAGAGGCCTGGAATAGGTCCTGCCCTAGCACCTTCAGAAGGAACTTGGCCCTGATGACACCTTGATTTCAGACTCTGCCCTCCAGGGCTGTGAGAGAATAAATTTCTGTTGTGATCTGTCTCCTCTTTTGTGGTCCTCTGTTACTGCAGCCATGGTGAACTAACAGCCATGGAACCTTTTTTGCAAATGTAGTCATACCCAGAGACTCAATATGTGAAAACTATCAACATAGAACCGCTGTGACTCAAGGAAGGATGGAAAGCAGGGCTCAGTTACCCCCATCATGGAGCCTGCACACTCTTCTTTGCTTTGCTCTGCATCCTAACGTTGGCCTTGGGTACCCCTTTGAACAATTAAACCATTGTTTAAATCATAAGCCTTATGATCCATGCTAACCAATTAAGTTTACCCTTATGGTTGAGCTGCTCTTTTCACAGATACCCCAACTTGCTTGTTCCTGCCACTACCATGTCTTTTCATTTGTTTGAAATATTTAGTTTATTTATGTTTTATTTTTTAGTATTTATTTATTTTTGCTGTTCTGGTTCCTCATTGCTGTGCACAGGCTTCCTCTGTTGTGGAGTGGGGGCTGCTCTCTGCTTGTGGTGTGGTGGCTTCTCAGTGCGGTGGCTTCTCTTGTTGGAACACGGGCTCTAGGGCATGTAGGCCTGCTAGTTGTGGCATGTGGGCTCAGCAGTTGTGGTGGACCAGCCTGGTTGCACCATGGCATGGGGAATCTTCCCAGATCGGGGCTGAAACCCACGTGTCCTGTGTTAGCAGGTGGATTCTTTACCCCTGGGCCTCCAGGGAAGCTCCCTGCTTCTTTCTGTAGCACTTTTTATTCTCCCCTGTTGGCTTAGACGGTAAAGAATCCACTTGCAGTGTGGGAGACCTGGGTTGGTTTCCTGGGTTGGGAAGATCCCCTGGAGAAGGGAATGGCAACTCACTCTAGTATTCTTACCCAGAGAATTACATGGACAGAGGAGCTTTGCAGGCTACAGTCCATGGGGTCTCAAAGAGCTGGACACAACTGAGCAAATTTCACTTTTCTTTATTCAAACAATTCAAGTTCTAGTTCCTGCACAAAGCCTTCTGTGACTTCTATACATCTCACTGACTTTTTTCTCCTCCAGATCTTTTCAAAACTTAAATTTTTTTCTTTAATTGGAAGAAAATTCCTTTACAATGTTTTATTAGTTTCTGCTGTACAACAGTGTGAATCAGTCATAACTGTACATATATCCCCTGCTTCTAGAGCCTCCCTTCCCTATCCTCACCATACCCCTCTAGGTTGTCACAGATCACCAGGCTGGACTCTGTGTGTTATATAGCTACTTCGCACTAGCTAGCTATTTTACGTGTATATGTCACTGTGCCAGTGGTTCTCACCAGACTCTGCGTCTTCTACTTAATTATGAAATGTGTTGCTTTATAGAGTAGTGCTACCCTGCATATAAATCATTCATAGATTCTTTGTATTAGTCTTTAGTTGTTCCCATACATTATGTACATTTAGCAGATTATAGTGGCTAGGTATATTTTATATAGGTTCAGAAATCTGGGACGGCTTGACTGGTTTCTCTGTTCCTGGTCTCACAGGTCCAAATTGAGGAATTGGTCGGCTGGGCTCTTATTTGGAGATTCTGGGAACAATCTACCTCCATGTTGATTTAGGTTTTTGGCAGGATCTGGTTCCTTGTGATTGCGGGACAGAGGTCTTCATTTTTCTCAATGGGGAGCCACTGCTGACTCCTGGAAGCCTTCTTCTAGTGCTAGCATTTGGGCCGACCCCTATGTCTCAGAGCTAGGAACAGTGTATTCAGTCCTTTTCTTACTTGAAAGCTCTCTGACTTTTCCTTGTGCCTAATCTCTGCATAAAGCAAGAGAAATTCTCTGTTAAAGACTCATGGGATTAGATTAGTCCTATCCTACAATCCAGGATAATATCCCTATTTGAAGTGAGTAATTGCTGGGAGAAATATCAATAACCTCAGATATGCAGATGACACCACCCTTATGTCAGAAAGTGAAGANCAAGGCTGTATATTGTCACCCTGCTTATTTAATTTATATGCAGAGTACATCATGAGAAACACTGGGCTGGAAGAAGCACAAGCTGAAATCAAGATTGCCAGGAGAAATATCAATAACCTCAGATATGCAGATGATACCACCCTTTTGGCATAAAGTGAAGGGGAACTATCTTTAGAGGCTCTTGCCTCTTGATGAAAGTGAAAGAGGAGAGTGAAAAAGTTGGCTTAAATATTTTCATTCAAAAAACTTAAGATCATGGCATCCAGTCCCATCACTTCATGGGAAATAGATGGGGAAACAGTGGCTGATTTTACTTTTTTGGACTCTAGAATCACTGCAAATGGTGACTGCAGCCATGATATTAAAAGACACTTATTCCTTGGAAGAAAGGTTATAACCAACCTAGATACCATATTCCAAAGCAGAGACACTACTTTGCTAACAAAGATCCATCTAGTCAAGGCTATGGTTCTTCCAGTGGTCATGTATGGATGTGAGAGTTGGACTGTGAAGAAAGCTGAGCGCCNCATGATATTAAAAGACACTTATTCCTTGGAAGGAAGGTTATAACCAACCTAGATACCATATTCCAAAGCAGAGACATTACTTTGCTAACAAAGATCCATCTAGTCAAGGCTATGGTTCTTCCAGTGGTCATGTATGGATGTGAGAGTTGGACTGTGAAGAAAGCTGAGCGCCAAAGAATTGATGCTTTTGAACTGTGGCACTGGAGAAGACTCTTGAGGGTCCCTTGGACTGCAAGGAGATCCAGCCAGTCCATCCTAAAGAAGATCAGTCCTGAGTGCTCATTGCAAAGACTGATGTTGAAACTGAAACTCTAGTACTTTGGCCACCTGATGCAAAGAGCTGACTCATTTAAAAAGACCCTGATGCTCGAAAAGATAGAAGGCAGGAGGCATGAGGGCCAACAGAGGATGAGATTGTTGAATGCCATCACTGTCTTATTGGAGACGAGTTTGAGTAGACTCTGGGAGTTGGTGATGGACAGGGAGGCCTGTCATGCATTGTCACGAAGAGTCGGACACGGCTGAGTGACTGAACTGAACTGAGACTGCTTTCTTGTCTTGCCTACTGTAAATAGTGCTGTAATGAACATTCATGTGGATAAATCTTTTCAGATGATGCTTTTATCTGGATATATGCCCAGGAGTGGGATTGCTGGATCATATCATATTAGTTGATTTCAAGTGTGACATGTAGGCAGTAACAACTAAAAGTGTTTGAGGAAATGAAAGGTCAGTGTAGGTGGCATAGTGACAGTAACAGGATGTGTGTGTGTGTGCATGCTCAGTCCTGTCTGACTCTTTGCGACCCTATAGACTGTAGCCTGTTAGGCTCCTCTGTCCAGGAGATGTCCCAGGCAAGAATACTGGAGTGGGTTGTCATTTCCTACTCCATGGGGGCTTCCCAACTTAGGAATCGAACCTGGATCTCCTGTGTCTCCTGCATTGGCAGGAGGATTCCTTATCACTGTGTCACCTGGGAAGCTCCAGTAACAGGCTTGTAACTGGGTTTTAGCAGATGCATATGAAAATGAATAGCCGATGGTTTAAAGCAAAGGCTATAGTATGACACAGAGCTAGGGATGCTCAGATTGTGTACAAAATGCAGTTAAATAGCACCTGGAGCAGAACATTAGCTTAAAGAATTGGTAAGACTGGTACGAGAATTAGCATGGGATCAGCTCGTGAAAAATCTTGCCTGTAATAACTAAGAAGTTTGTGTCATGTTAGTTTGCTAATAGGATGCCATCACACTAGAAAAAGTTATGATCAGGAGTTTAAGATGTAAAGTAGAAAGGGAGACTGGAGGCAAGGAAACAATTTAAAAGTTTGTTTAATTATTTGGGTCACCAATAACAGAATCATAAAGCAAAGTTGTGGAAATGGGAATGGAGAAATGATGGATACAGATATAATTATGGAAGCAGGACCAATACCCAAATGTTAATGGTGAATCTTTGCTTATCGGAGCAAAGCATTCCAGAAGGAAACTGAGATTTGGAGTCTGGGAACAATGTATATGAAAGGCATAAGCAATCTATAAGGATTTATAGAATTTTAATGTATTCATTTTTTAAAAGCAGTTTGGAAACACTTGGAAGATGCCCGGTACATGCTGTGTTTGACTCCACTGATGCAAAAACCCAAAATGACATGCTACTTGCTAAGGGGCTTCCAGAATTGCATAGAACCCAGAAAGTTGAACCAACAATTCCATAAAGTCAGAAAGTGATACTGAGCTTTCCAGTCTAGGTGCCTGGGAGGAAGCACAGCAAGGAGCCGCAGGCTTAGAAAGAAAGAAGGTGAGTTGGCTTTTCCCCTGGTGGAATTTAGGATGCATTATACCAGTTGCTTGCATTGGAGAAGGAAATGGCAACCCACTCCAGTGTTCTTGCCTGGAGAATCCCAGGGATGGCAGAGCCTGGTGGCTGCCATCTCTGAGGTCTCACAGAGTCGGACACGACTGAAGCGATTTAGCAGCAGCAGCATACCGGTTGCTATCCCAACAAAAAACAGATGACACATTTGAAATAGGATAATTCAAGAAGGGTTAGTTACATTGGGACTTTTTCCAGAAGTGTGGAAATAGGGACGCCACAAGAGACAGTGCATGTACCAGAGACTTTAAGCCGTCAGTGTTATCAGCTTGTCTGAAGAAATACACATTCCCGTGCAGGGAACGGTTCTAGAAGCTAGAGGGAACTAGGTCCTTGTATTAGTCAGAGTTCTCCAGAGAATGAGGGTTAACAGGATGTGTGTGTGTGTGTGTGTGTGTGTGTGTGTGTGTGCACATGCATGCATGAATCTATCTATCTACCTGTCCATGTCTATCTATTTGACTGTCTGTCTCTGGAGAGATTTATTTTAAGAAATTGACTTACATGATTATGGAGGCTTAGCAAGTACAAAATCTGCAGGGTAGATTGGCAGACTGGAGATCCATGGAAAAGCTGTGGTTTAAGTCCAAAGGCATTCTGCTGGCAGAATGCCTTCCTCTTCCGGGGAGACCTAAAAAGTGTAAAAGTGTTAGTTGTGTCTGACTCTTTGTGACCCATGGACTGTTGCCTGCCAGGCTCTTCTGTCCATGGAATTCCCCAGGCAAGAAGAGTGGAGTGAGTTGCCATCCCCTTCTTCAGAGGATCTTCCCAACCCAGGGATCAAACTCAGGTCTCCTGCATTGCAGGCAGGTTCTTTACTGTCTGAGGCACCAGTGAAGCTCTCTGGGAAGGTTACTGTTTTTCTAATAAGGCCTTCAAATGATTGGATGAGGCCCACCCACATTATGGGGGATAATCTGCTTTACTCAGAGTCCACTGACTTAACTATTAATTTCATCAAAAATATACCTTCACAACAATATCTCAGATAATGCTTGACCAAATATCTGGATACTAAGGTCTAGTCAAGTTGNACTCAGGTCTCCTGCATTGCAGGCAGGTTCTTTACTGTCTGAGGCACCAGTGAAGCTCTCTGGGAAGGTTACTGTTTTTCTAATAAGGCCTTCAAATGATTGGATGAGGCCCACCCACATTATGGGGGATAATCTGCTTTACTCAGAGTCCACTGACTTAACTATTAATTTCATCAAAAATATACCTTCACAACAATATCTCAGATAATGCTTGACCAAATATCTGGATACTAAGGTCTAGTCAAGTTGACACAAAAAATTAACCATCACATTCATGTAGAATGAGTTACTTTGAGAGGAGCAGTCACTTTTAGTGGAAGGACGTTAGAAGTATTCAGAAGTTCTGTTTCAAGGAGGGAGCTTGGCAGTTGTTCTCATGGTGGTATTCTGACCAGCAGCCACAGCATCTCCTTGGAGCCTGTTTAGAAATGTACACTCTCAGACCCTATCCCAGCCACCCTGAATCAGATAGGCTAACAGTGTTAATATTGTTAACAATCTGGGTGTTAACAAGCCCTGTTCTGTGTGATTTTGATGCTCTCTAAACAGGAACAGTTTAGTTAGGTAAATGAATCCACTTCCCTCCCTGCTTCCTCCTGATTTCTTGCTGGGGCAGACGGGACAGGAAGCCAGAGTATAAAACCTATTAATGAGGACCAGACAGGGTAGCCCCCTAGGGCAGGGATCAGTGTGGAAAAGGGTAAGAATCTAATAGCCACAAGGGTATTACTGAAATATAATTATTCTCTCTGAAAATGATTTTTACCAAAGATCTCCAAAGTTAGACTAATTTGCTTGCAAATAGATTCTGTAAATGTGGCCTGGTTATTTACATAAGTATAGCAATAATAGTGATTTATCATGTATCTGCTTTGCTGAATTTTTTAATAAGGAATCTCCAAATTAAGCTTTTAGTAGCCTCTCAAAGCTGAAAAACTACGCTGGACATTTGCCATGTGACTCTGCCTGTAATATCTATAGATTTGGGTAAATTCTTCTCTTTTTTAAGATTCTCAGAATATCCTAAGGTTCCTGGACCTGCCAGGAAGTAACTTTTCTTATTCATCAATAAAGTTGCTGGGAGTCCTATAAGCAAGGTACCAGTGCGATTTTTTTCGGGGGCATTATGGATTTTTTAAAGCCGTCAGGTCATGCTGCTGCTGCTGCTAAGTCGCTTCAGTCGTGTCTGACTCTGTGGACCCCACAGACGGCAGCCCCCAGGCTCCTCTGTCAGGTCATATCTGAGTCTATATACGTCTCTGTCTAGTCAAAGTTCTGGTAATGTAATCAATGTTTCCAATCATGTCCTATTATAAGGAGAGAAAATTTGTATTGAACTTATACAAATAACTATATTATCAAGAAATTAGGAATACTCACTAAGAGTTTCAAACTCTGGAAGGATCCGGTAAGGAGAAAAATGTTTCAATCCTGCTTACAAAGTATCATTTAAAAATGTGCTCTCTCTAAGTCATAGTTAGCTTAAGAGGAAAGGTTTTCTAGTATCTGAAAAACAAAAATTAAAGAATCAGCAATATTTTAAATAAAAAGTCATTAAAAATTATAATTATCCTCAGCAGTTCATTCAGCCCTGTGTAATTATTCTTGTTCTGCTTGATCTTTTGTTAGAAGTTTTATGAAGCTGTCAATTTCTCCATTGAGGATCTGTAAATTTTAGTTCAGTGGTATAATTTTTAAAGTTATCAGAAACTTGTATTTTAGTGAAAGTGAGGTTGCTCAGTTGTGCCTGACTCGTTGCGACCCCATGGAATTCCATGGAATTCTCCAGGCCACAATTTTGGAGTGGCTAGCCTTTCCCTTCTCCAGGGAGTCTTCCCAACCCAGCGATTGAACTCAGGTCTCCTGCATTGCAGGCAGATTCTTTACCAGCTGAGCCACAAGGGAAGCCCAAGAAATACCGGAGTTGGTAGCCTATCCCTTCTCCAGGGGATCTTCCCGTCCAAGGAATGGAACCAGGGTCTCTTGCTTCGCAGGCAGAAGATTCTTTACCAACTGAGCCATCAGGAAAGCCCCTTGGCAGGCATGGGTAGGTGGATTCTTTACCAACTGAGTACTTGTTAGATTCCTCTCCATGAACTTCTCTAAAGGTGAAATACATTTGCCAGAAGCTTTTATAAAAGTGTCTGAGCAAAACAATAACTTGGTAAATGATAGAAGACTTTCAACTGACCGTGGTTAAAGATCTAGATGAGGCTTCATTCCAATGAAATTGGCAAGGAAATCTGGTTATTTCTGTGGCAAACATTATGATAATAACTAGAAATTACAAGTAATAAACTTATACCAGGACTTATCAGAATTTTATGAATTTGGTATGGTTTTTAAAACACTTATTTAATAACATTTACCCATACAGTACAGCCTAGTAAGGTTTATCATCACTTATTTAACAGTGCTTCCCATGTAATTTAATATACCAAATTAGCCTGATTAGTTTAAAATTTCCATTTCATAANGCTGCTGCTGCTGCTAAGTCGCTTCAGTCGTGTCTGACTCTGTGGACCCCACAGACGGCAGCCCCCAGGCTCCTCTGTCAGGTCATATCTGAGTCTATATACGTCTCTGTCTAGTCAAAGTTCTGGTAATGTAATCAATGTTTCCAATCATGTCCTATTATAAGGAGAGAAAATTTGTATTGAACTTATACAAATAACTATATTATCAAGAAATTAGGAATACTCACTAAGAGTTTCAAACTCTGGAAGGATCCGGTAAGGAGAAAAATGTTTCAATCCTGCTTACAAAGTATCATTTAAAAATGTGCTCTCTCTAAGTCATAGTTAGCTTAAGAGGAAAGGTTTTCTAGTATCTGAAAAACAAAAATTAAAGAATCAGCAATATTTTAAATAAAAAGTCATTAAAAATTATAATTATCCTCAGCAGTTCATTCAGCCCTGTGTAATTATTCTTGTTCTGCTTGATCTTTTGTTAGAAGTTTTATGAAGCTGTCAATTTCTCCATTGAGGATCTGTAAATTTTAGTTCAGTGGTATAATTTTTAAAGTTATCAGAAACTTGTATTTTAGTGAAAGTGAGGTTGCTCAGTTGTGCCTGACTCTTTGTGACCCCGTGGAATTCCATGGAATTCTCCAGGCCACAATTTTGGAGTGGCTAGCCTTTCCCTTCTCCAGGGAGTCTTCCCAACCCAGCGATTGAACTCAGGTCTCCTGCATTGCAGGCAGATTCTTTACCAGCTGAGCCACAAGGGAAGCCCAAGAAATACCGGAGTTGGTAGCCTATCCCTTCTCCAGGGGATCTTCCCGTCCAAGGAATGGAACCAGGGTCTCTTGCTTCGCAGGCAGAAGATTCTTTACCAACTGAGCCATCAGGAAAGCCCCTTGGCAGGCATGGGTAGGTGGATTCTTTACCAACTGAGTACTTGTTAGATTCCTCTCCATGAACTTCTCTAAAGGTGAAATACATTTGCCAGAAGCTTTTATAAAAGTGTCTGAGCAAAACAATAACTTGGTAAATGATAGAAGACTTTCAACTGACCGTGGTTAAAGATCTAGATGAGGCTTCATTCCAATGAAATTGGCAAGGAAATCTGGTTATTTCTGTGGCAAACATTATGATAATAACTAGAAATTACAAGTAATAAACTTATACCAGGACTTATCAGAATTTTATGAATTTGGTATGGTTTTTAAAACACTTATTTAATAACATTTACCCATACAGTACAGCCTAGTAAGGTTTATCATCACTTATTTAACAGTGCTTCCCATGTAATTTAATATACCAAATTAGCCTGATTAGTTTAAAATTTCCATTTCATAAGAAGAGAAAACAAATCTTTTGTGTTATTCATAGGCCCTTTGGAAAACTCAAAGCTCATTTCTAAGTCAGTAAGATTTCACATAGAACTTGATTTTGGGGGAAGTTTGACAAAATTATCCTAAGATTTTAAAACACTTGGTGAAATACGATCATAGGTCACTGTGAAACAATACTTAGTTATCCACTTAACTATAGTGGAAATTAAAGACTTCACAGGCAAATACAGAACACTGAATAGTTGTAAGTAAAACTTAGTTTTTTTAATTCTTTTTAATCACAAGGACTGAAAGTTTTTCTTTTTTTAATCCAACACCTGATAGAAACAATATGAAGGTGAGGAAATCATTTTGGTAAGAAACAAAGTCTTTGTTTTCTAGGCTGATTATTTTCAAAGTAAAGAACATCTTTTACAACCTGTTATCAGGAGAAGAGCTGATCAAAATTTGTCCTTTTAGTAGGTTCGGCTTTATACAAGTACACTACTAACAGTAAAGTTTGTTTTTCAAACAAACCTTTTTGTCTGCTTTTGAAATTAATCCAATCTTAGCCAGCTTGAGCACATATAAAATTACATTCCATAAACCTTCAAAAACTTTTAAACTCAGCATTTGTCCTGTGTTTCCCTTTTTTATTCTGGAAATCTTTTTACTTTAGGACAAGTACTTTCTTTTCCATTAACAAAATGTAATTCATGTTTCATACCTTATCCAAAAGTACATTTTTCTTTTCATGTACGCAGAATTATTGCCCTTATTAATTATAATCACCTTAATCACAGAAATTAATTAAAAACCTTAATTTTTAGTGACAACTAAGAAGTGTCTGATTGTGAACTGCCTGCTATACCTGAATTCTTTTAACTTTTTGAACACATTTATAATTTCCAGAAACATATATTTCCTCATAGCATAATAATTTAAAGTGGCACAAAACATATTTGCAAATAAATCCAAACATCTTTATTTCCTGTGAAGTAAGAGGTTAAACACAAATAAACTTAAATTTGTTTAGAAATTAATGTTTTGGTATTTTATCTTATTTGGAAATCCAGATATTCAGTGAGTTTTCATCATTTAATTTAACTTAGCAAAACTCTAAGGTTATAAATTACCAAAAAAATTTAGAAGATAGCATTTAGGAACACATATTATAACATATTTTCTGTTAAAAATTGATTAAATTTTTTTTATCTATTTCCATATATTTAATTATTCATCTCAACAATTATANGTATTTTATCTTATTTGGAAATCCAGATATTCAGTGAGTTTTCATCATTTAATTTAACTTAGCAAAACTCTAAGGTTATAAATTACCAAAAAAATTTAGAAGATAGCATTTAGGAACACATATTATAACATATTTTCTGTTAAAAATTGATTAAAAATTTTTTATCTATTTCCATATATTTAATTATTCATCTCAACAATTATACTTAGCTTACTCACAAAACTTTATGAAACATTAGACAAAATGAGTCATTATCTCAAGCTGATTTTCTTGCTGACACATTTTGTAACAGAAATAATGTAGACTGTCTTGACTTTTAGTAAAACCGGGTAGAATAAAAGTATTATACCTAATGTTGGTAATTGTAAGAACTTGTCTGTTTTAACTAAACCAAAAAAATTAAATTAGACTTTATTTACCAAAAATTTTTCCCAAATCACATAAACTTGACAAGTACTTGGCTTCAGTTCAGTTCAGTTCAGTCACTCAGTCATGTCCGACTCTTTGCGACCCCATGAATGGCAGCACGCCAGGCCTCCCTGTCCATCACCAACTCCTGGAGTTCACGCAACCTCACATCCATCGAGTCAGTGATGCCATCCAGCCATCTCATCCTCTGTCGTCCCCTCTCTCCTCCTGCCCCCAATCCCTCCCAGCATCAGAGTCTTTTGCAATGAGTCAACTCTTCGCATGAGGTGGCCAAAGTACTGGGGTTTCAGCTTTAGCATCATTCCTTCCAAAGAAATCCCAGGGCTGATCTCCTTGACTTAGTTTCCATTATATTTGAATTTATATGAACATTTGCTTGTTTTTAAGTGATTAAATTGAACTCTTCTACAAATTAACTTTGGTAATGCCATTTGAAGGTAGAAAAATGCCATTTAATGTGCATACATACATAGTCATCAGTTCAGTTCAGTTCAGTCGCTCAGTCGTGTCTGACTCTTTGCAACCCCATGAACTGTAGCATGCCAGGCTTCCCTGTCCATTACTAATTCCTGGAGTTTACCCAAACCCATTTCCATCGAGTTGGTGATATCATCCAGCCATCTCATCCTCTGCCGTCCCCTTCTCCTCCTGCTCCCAATCCCTCCCAGCATCAGAGTCTTTTCCAGTGAGTCAACTTTTCACATGAGGTGGCCAAAGTACTGGAGTTTTAGCTTCAGCATCAGTCCTTCCAATGAACACAGATACAGACATAAACAGAGGTCTCTTTGCCTTCATTTTAAAACTTTATCTATGAATCTGGTACAATACAGAATATAAACAACAGTTGCAAAGAACTGTTTATTTGCTCAGATGGCTAAAGTCTTCCACTACTTTTGGTGAAGACTTTTAAGATTTGTATTTGCTCTTGACAAACACTGCTTTGGTGGCTGTTGTTTTAGAGTTTGGACAAGAGAGTTTTCTTAGTTGTATTTAAAATGGCCTCTTTCCTGTTTTTTTTTTTCTNAACAACAGTTGCAAAGAACTGTTTATTTGCTCAGATGGCTAAAGTCTTCCACTACTTTTGGTGAAGACTTTTAAGATTTGTATTTGCTCTTGACAAACACTGCTTTGGTGGCTGTTGTTTTAGAGTTTGGACAAGAGAGTTTTCTTAGTTGTATTTAAAATGGCCTCTTTCCTGTTTTTTTTTTTCTTTTAGTTTCAAGTTTGTCTCAGTTATCTCCTGAAGTGTTTACATTTCAAAGACATGGTAAGATTTACATTTTCAAGGGATAGAGATGGAAAATATACCTTTTTTTTCCATAAGAGTTTTAGAGTATATTTATCTTATTACCAGAAGTCTTGGGCTTCCCTGGTGGTGTTAGAGGTAAAGAACCCACCTGTCAACAGGAGACATAAGACACGCGGGTTAGATCCCTGGGTCGGGAATATACCCTGGAGAAGGAAACCGCAACCCACTCCGGTATTCTTGATTGGAGAATTCCATAACAAAGGAGCTTGGCAGGTTACAGTCCATGGGGTCACAAAGATTCGGACATGACTGAAGCGACTTGGCACGCACACACCAGAAGCCTTAGGGTAATCACTATATAGTTTTTTTTTTTCCTTAAGTACAGGATCCTTTTGTTTCTGATATCTTGATCTTTTATAATATCTACAGGCATTTTGAAAGAAACAGACAATGTTTAGGGATCGTAATGATAGGTAGGCCTTGACTTGCTTCTAGATTTGTATTTCTGGTTTTATAGCAATTTGCAAGACAAAGATGGTTGCTTCTGTTAGCCCTTGAATATTGGTTTCCAGGTGATCCATTTTTTGATTATTTGTAGGAGGACCAGGGGAGTTGAGGACATAGGATGCTTTTTTTAAGGAGAACTTACAATGAATTTTTTTAAAAAATCTAATTTCTCTCATCTTTTTAGGGCATCCCTAAAGACCCTAAAACACTTTCTATGTTTTATTTCTTTTATCATGTTTTAGTTTGTTTTTAAAATGAGAGCCCTCTAATTTTGTTTTCTTTTAAGTATAGCCAACTTAAAGGATTTGTTGTCTGGTGGTTGATAAGTAGGATCTTATATTAATTTCAAATAGTGACTCTAACCAATAAGTCTTTGCATGGCTTAACCCAAGGTGAAAGAGAAATCTCATAGAAGAGTATTCAGCCCTTAACAGATCTAAAAAATTTACTTCCAACTTAGTCTAAGAAAGTGAGAGCCTTCCGTGGCTCTAGGTGGTAAGAATGGTGACATGAAATAGTATCTGTGGGTTCCACAAGCCTGTGNGTAGGATCTTATATTAATTTCAAATAGTGACTCTAACCAATAAGCCTTTGCATGGCTTAACCCAAGGTGAAAGAGAAATCTCATAGACGAGTATTCAGCCCTTAACAGATCTAAAAAATTTACTTCCAACTTAGTCTAGGAAAGTGAAAGCCTTCCGTGGCTCTAGGTGGTAAGAATGGTGACATGAAATAGTATCTGTGGGTTCCACAAGCCTGTGGGACGCCTCCACTCATAGACCTCCTGTGTGCCGCCAGGCAGGCACAGTTGGAATGCATCTTTCCAGCACTAAAGAAGCAATGAATGTTGAAATGATAAATGCCCCTTTATGAACTGACAGCCCTTACGACAAATTCACCTGAGAGCTGACACGACTGGACAAAGAGAGCGTGGCTTGTAACTCTGTGTTTCAGAACTTCATTTCATTTGCCTGGTCACGAGAGGCACCACGGTAAGGGCACCTTCTGGATGGCAGAGACCAGAAAGAATATTCTCACTGGTCATAAAGCCAAGATCTCAAGACATAGAACAAGCCGAAAAGAAAATTTTCCTTCGGTTTTTGCATAGAGGACCCACGGTAGAGTTTGCCGACCTGGTGAGAGCCATTAATTCAATAGACTGTGAGTTCAGCTTGAGTAGCAGGATCAAAGGGCTTTTGCCTACATTTTGCCCTATGGTTTTCCTTCCTTGTGACAAGTGATGGAAAAGACAAAAACAAAAACAGTGATCATCTTTGGGAGGGAAAGAATCAGTACTTATTACCAAATTTACCAGAGCTGCTATGTCCAAGAAGCTCTCCCCACACACATTTTCTCCTGATAATCTAAATTTAGAAAGAAAAAAGACTCACTATTTTTATTTCCATCAGATCCTGGAGCCAGAGATCTGGGAGGCTGACAAGTAGTCTCACCTGTCACTGGCTCTCGTGAGGAGAGGTCCCAGAATATCTGTGCCTCAAGGTGGGAGTGGACAGGGATGTGAGATCCAGTGAGTATCTTGCAGTCCATGACAACTGTTGGGGAGAGGAAAAATTCACCTCCTAATCCATTTAGTTCTTTTTGTTGGTCTAATACTTACGTTTCCATTAACATATTACAGGAGAAAAAAAAAAAAAACAACTGAAAGGACTTCTCTCGTGGTCCAGTGACTAAGAAAGACTCTGTGCTCCCAATGCTGGGGACTCAGGTTTGATCCTTGGCCATGGAACTGGATCCCACATGCTGCAACTAAAAAGATCCTGAGTGTTGCAACTAATACTCAATGCAGCCAAATAAATAATTTTTTAAAATTTAATTCATACATATGAAAGTGTCATAGAAATGGGATCTCCAAGGTGACCAAAGCAGGCTTCGTTTATATAGTGTTTTATTTACAAAGCTGTCTGGTGCTCAGATGGTAAAGAATCTACCTGCAATGTGGGAGACCCAGGTTTGATCCCTGAGTTGGGAAGATCCCCTGGAGTAGGAAATGACAACTTACTCCAGTATTCTTGCCTGGAGAATCCCATGGAAAGAGGAGCTGGGAGGGCTACAGTCCACAGGGTCACAGAGAGTCAGGCACAACTGAGCAGCCAACACTTTCATTTGACATTTAAAAAAATTTAATTCACACATATGAAAATGTCATAGAAATGGAATCTCCAAAGTGACCAGAGCAGGCTTTGTATAATGTTTTGTTTATAAGACTGTTTATATGTCATTTGGCTCAGANAGAGTCAGGCACAACTGAGCAGCCAACACTTTCATTTGACATTTAAAAAAATTTAATTCACACATATGAAAATGTCATAGAAATGGAATCTCCAAAGTGACCAGAGCAGTCTTTGTATAATGTTTTGTTTATAAGACTGTTTATATGTCATTTGGCTCAGATGATAAAGGGTCTGCCTACAATGCGGGAGACCTGGGTTAGATCCCTGAGTTGGGAAGATCCCCTGGAGAAGAAAATGGCAACTCACTCCAATATTCTTGCCTGGAAAATCCCATGGATGGAGGAGCCTGGTTGGCTACTGTCCATGGGGTCACAAAGAGTTGGACACGACTGAGCAACTTCATTTCACTTATTTTAAGACAAAGAAACAATTACTTTATTTTTAGACAAGCAATTACTTATGAAAGTTTAATAAGGCAAAAGGGTTTGTGCTTGGGGTAGCATGCTAATAAATAAATAACAGTGTTTGCTTATATAGTTTTCTTATCCTTGAGTCCCCTGACTCTGGTGGTAAGGATGCTTTCTGTCCCCCTGGTATAGGGAAGATACCTTCACATGGGAGATTTATTTCTCACTTTCAGGAGGAAAGAAGGGAGTCAGAATGTGTTTCCTGGCATTGGCCATTTGAGTAAATTATTGTAAAACAAAAATAATCAGTATGCCATATTTGGCATATTTTAGGAGCAGATTGCCCTGAGCCCCCAAAAGTTTCTATAATATCTTGTGCAGGTTTTTTGTAGGCATAACTTTTGAACTGAATTTGATGAAAACCAGAGACCATGATTGCTGAGTTATATATGGAACCATACGTTCAGGTTTACTTTGCCAACAAAGGTCCGTCTAGTCAAGGGTATGGTTTTCCCAGTGGTCATGTATGGATGTGAAAGTTGGACTGTGAAGAAAACTGAGCACTGAAGAATCGATGCTTTGAACTGTGGTGTTGGAGAAGACTCTTGAGAGTCCCTTGGACTGCAAGGAGATCCAACCAGTCCATTCTAAAGGAGGTCAGTCCTGGATGTTCTTTGGAAGGACTGATGCTAAAGCGGACACTCCAGTGCTTTGGCCACCTCATGAGAAGAGTTGACTCATTGGGAAAGACTCTAATGCTGGGAGGGATTGGGGGCAGGAGGAGAAGGGGACAACAGAGGATGAGATGGCTGGATGGCATCACTGACTCTATGGACATGAGTCTGAGTAGACTCTGGGAGTTGGTGATGGACAGGGAGGCCTGGCGTGCTACTATTCATGGGGTCGCAGAGAGTGGGACACGACTGAGCGACTGAACTGAACAGAACTGATGTGCAGGTTGGTAAGATACTGCCATGCTGTCTTCTGAACTGGTTGTACCATTCTGAGTTGTCACCAGCATTGAATGTTAATTCCTTTTGCTCCTCAGCATTTGTTATTACCACTGTTTGGGATTTTAGCCTTTCTAAAAGGTGTTTAGTGATATCTCACTGATCTTCAAATTTTCAGTCCCCTAATGAGATATGATGCTGACCATCTTTTATAGGTTTGGATAAAAAATCATTCATTGGTTAAAGATAGCTATTTGTTGAGCACTTGCTATGAGTGCTGCAGCAGGTGAATGAGGGACTTTCAGTGGAGAAGGACTCTTGGTATGTGTCTTGTGGGGGTAGAGTGGGGGACAACACAGAGCACTGGGATTTAGTAACCTTAATCAGTGGTTGGTTACCTAACTCTTGCTATCGTTTTGTATCTGATTTTGAGAATCATTTTTAAAGGAAATGTGAGAATACCAGAGAAGGGTGGCAAAAATAATAATTAAAAAGAAGCTGGTGACAAGCCACAAGAGTACATCATGGTTCATGCCCTACAAAAGTATGAAGATAAAAGCTTGTCCTAGGATGAGAAGTGATGTGACTACTAATAGAAAACTGAAGGCTGACCTGATTATTTTGTCCTGAAGTAAGACCTTTTTATGAAGGGCTGTGAGACTGTTTCTTGGATTGGTAGAAGTCCAACTGATAAGACAAGGAATGAAACTAAAACAAAAAATATTTTGATCTATCATAAGGGGAAAAAAGCTTCTTGACCACCAGGATGATAAAGTGCTGAAATATGGAGGAAAAGTCTGGATATTTTTCCCCCTTGGGGACCATTAAGAAATGGAGAGGAAATGATCAGTTCTGAGCAACTGAAGCGCTTCCCTGCCTCTTAACAGGACCAGGGTGAGACGGTCGCTGATGGGCCCCAAGTGCCCTGTTCACTTTAAGAAGAGGCAAAAGTAAAAGAGAAAATTAAACATTAAGTTTGGAAATGCCCAAGCTGAACTGAAGACGTGCTGACATTTAATTAAATAACAAACTCTTTAAAGACCTTAACGAAAGAGCTTTACAGGATGCCTGTTACATTTGCATAAGCACCGTGATGCCCTTCAGATTGGTTATCAGTCAATAAAAACTGATATGATCCAGTGGAAATGACTTCCCCATTACCCTATAAGCCATTGGCTTCTGCTGGCAATGGAGGCTTCTCTGCAGACTACAGAACACCACTTTCAGAGGCAAATTCTATCATCCTGATGGCGTTTTCTCGTTTTATTTGATCTTGAAAAACATTTCATTATGTTTAATTTAGGGAAATGAGATTTCTTTAATTACTATCAGTAGCAGCTATTAGGAGCTCAATTACATTTGCAAATTCATTTTTAAAAGCTTTATGGTTTTCAGATAAAAAATTCAAGTTCTAACTGCACCCATTAAAAGTTACTGTTCCTCCCTTTGGTGCCCATGCTTCCAAAAGAGAGAGAGGATAAGTTTTGTAGTGGAAAGTAAATAATGCTGGAAGCTGAGGATTAGCCTGAATAGGACAGAATTTCTCATTTGAATAAATCAGATATTTCATGCAATAAATTGGTTGATCAAGTGTTATAGATTCCCTTCCCTTTGGGGGTTTCCCGTATGCCATGCTCTGCAGTGTGACAGGTCAGGGTGGACTCATGCAAGGAGAGGCAGCTGACGGGCTGGGGATACAGATGTTTCTCATCTGTGTGCCTGCCTTTCCCTGATTATAAAAATAGTCCTACAGTGAACTGTGTAATACATCTCCACTGTCAGGTCTGCTACAGTATCTCCGTGAAGGGTTGTAAAAGGGGGTCCACGTAACCTCCACTTTATTGGTCTCTTGAGTACTATCAGTGGTTTAAGAAGCGACTCCAATTTTGTGTGTTCATAAACTTCTTGTTCATGCAATTAAACAGTTACTGGCAGTAAGAAAACTTTCCCCAAACTGGGTATTACCTTTGTTCTCAGGCACAGTAGCACTAATTGGTTATTTTTTCCCTTATAGATTATAAAGATATAAATTTATGTGTGTGGATATATTTATTAAATTTTGTGTATTATGAGATAAATATAATTTATATATATCTAGAAAATTGTGGTTCCATAATTGGACTTTGGTCTTCTCGCTCATAATCAAAATGTATTTAATCTATAGCATCTGGGAGAATAACTTGTACATAGTAGGTAATTTAGAAAATGCTGGTGGATGTGATTTGTTCAACTGTCCTCAGATCAGAAGCAGCTGTTTGCTGTACAGCTATAAGCAAACTGGTGTTTGTCTATCCACTTGGTGGCAATTTTGAGCTGAGGTATAGAGGAACAAGCGCTGAGGCATCTTGGAACAAGAAAGAGAAAGTATGTTTGGAAAAACCTTGGAGTTGGTTCACTGAATTGCTTCACTCTAATGCAAAACCACCTCTGTTGGCAGTAAATATCAATGGTTGCTAGTAAAAATTGTAAATGCCTTTGTTGCTGTTTGTCAGGGATAAACACATGCAGGGTTCATATGATTTAAAATCATTCCTTGGGTTCTTTATTTTGCTAATAAACAGGAAGGCAAGCAAATGCCGTAACCGATTTAAGGTGTGTGCATCGGGAGTGCTTGTTTGCGTGCCGTTGTACTTGGAAGTGCTTGGTGTTATTCTTCCCAACTTCATTTAGCTCTCACCCAGACCACTGACTGCTTATTGCCAGTTATGTGCTTTAGGAATTTGGTGTTTGAGTGAATTAGTCTTGGAAGGAGAGAGTTACACATGGTGCATGTTGATGGCAATCTTATATGTGTTGCTGGCTGTTCACGCCTCGCGTCTACCATGATTCTCACCAGAAGTTGCATTAAAGAGTATCTTTTGACAAACAAACTAATTGGAAATCAAGTGCTTACAAAAGCCAGGAATGTACAACTTAGAATGTACAAGATTAAAATCCCACATAAAAGCATGCCTTGCATTTAGGGTCCAAAAAGTGCGATGACTTCTTTTTTGCAAAACTTACAGTAGTTTGATGATACACAAAGTCATCACATTTTGTAACCTCATTTTATCGAGCTACTGCTCTTTAATGACTTTGCCACCAAAGATGTAAAAAGGAACATGAGCAGTGTGCTTGCAATGGTTTGAAACAGTAATAAAGGCCAAAGGCATGTTAATTGTTATTCTCAGAAAGCTTATTACTCAATAGCTGTCTAATTTAATAAAGTCTTGTTACAGTGGAATGATTCAGCTGTAAGAAACTTGTAAAAATTGTAACAAGTGCTGGAGTCAATGCGATCTTTTAAATTCTAGGGAGCGGTAGTTTTTCATGCTGTCTGCTCTCAGGCAGGCTGCAGTGTGCTGCATAGTTGCTGTTTGTCAATGCCTGGGTTTATTTTTGTAAGAAAGTATTGATTACAGAGTGAAAAACATTTAGTTTAACAGCAGTCAATGATCACAGACAAAGGACATTTGAAGTTTTGAAGTCTTTAAAATATGAACTAAATGCACAATCTGGGGAGTTAAATTTTCGGTGAAAGCAGCATGACCCAAGGGCTACGCTAATTCTAGTTTGTAAACTTTTTCTTTCTCTCCCGAGACAACTCAGGCATTATAAAATAGGGGTCTTAACTATTGACCACAAAAGAAAGTCAACTTATTTAGCACGTAGTAAATACAAAACTTTTGGTAGAGCGATGGAAAAATAATTTTTCTGCTATAACCTGCAATCTATACACTCAAGGGTCTTATTGTATCCTCTGAGTTGTTTGATCTTAGTGTTAGACTTAAGATTTTACTTTTGCATCTGAGAATATATAATAGAAAGCATTTAAAGATGTCATATCCTGCCAACATTAAATCCTATAGCCTCTTGGAGAATTAGAGAAAAACAAGATGTTTATCTGTATGACTAAATAATCTTTTATCTATCCATATTTTATGACTAGTATTTAGAATTATCTAATATTGAGATTAGCTTGACATGAAGTAGGTCCTTTGTAAATTGTTGTCAATTTAAAATAACTTGAATAATCTCTAACACTAAACAACACTGGCAGCAAATGACTATAGACTATTCTTTTTGCGAGGAGAGATGGATATCTATTTCTAATGAGAATAAGAAGAGACTTTGGCTAATGGCTCAACATCAAATGATAAAATGTAATTCAGTGTGTAACATAAAGTTGGTTGCTTTGTACAAAGATAGCCACACAGGAATGGATGAGAGATTTGTTCCCAGCCCACTGACCAGCACAAACATTACATGATTTTCAGAAGTACGAGAAGGTTTGTCCTGTTTTGGAAATCTCAAAACGAACTTCTTGCTTATTGACANGCAGGATGCAGGATGCTTGGGACTGATGCATGGGGATGATCCAGGGAGATGGGGTGGGGTGGGAAGGGGGAGGGGGGGGGTCGGGATTGGGAGCTCATATACACTCGTGGCTGATTCATGTCAATGTATGGCAAAACGAATACAGTATTGTAAAGCAAAACTAAAAAATTAAAATTAAAAAAAAAAGAGCCCCATGGTTGTAGAGATGAAGCTTTTTTATAAGTAAACTTGAAAATTGGGCCTTTAGACCAAGTTTACTCAAGGAAATGATAGAGGTGTCTGAATTGGCATTTGACTGTGGAAGCCAAGCATCTATTCACTTCATTACTTGACACTTTGCTGTCATTGGTCAGCCTCCACAATCATCAGATATTCAAAGGCTTGGGAGAAAATAGTTTTCTGAGAAGCTTGTTGAAGTCAGAAAGTCAGTGAGCCAGAAAATCCTAAGGAAAACCTTTTCCAACTCAAGGTACCGTTGCTAATGATTGACAGTAATTAAGAAGCAGTCAGTTCTGGTTCCTATTGCAGTTGCCTTTCACTTCTGGGTACACCCTGAGGAAGAATCATCTTGCTCACACATTTAGATTCTGTCACTCTCAAAGTCTACTGAGACTTGCAATTGTTTGGGAACCTAACGAAAACCTGTGCCTCTGGGATCAAGGTTTTACCACTTCTATTCCCAGTTGTGTAATGCCCAATGTTAATTACCATTTTAACATTGTCTTGACTGTTTTACGGGCTTCCTTGGTGCGTCAGTTGGTAAAGAAACTGCCTGCAATGCAGGAGACCAAGGTTTGATTCCTGGGTTGGGAAGATCCCCTGGAGAAGGGCATGGCAACCCATTCTAGTATTCTTGCCTGGAGAATCCCGTGGACAGAGGAGCCTGGTGGGCTACAGCCCAGGGGGTGGCAAAGAGTAGGACACAACTAAATGACTAACACTTTCACTTCACTTTGCCTATTTTACACTAGCCAAGAAAATGATATCCTTATCCTCTTAAATCCACAGCTTCACCTACCTCATTGTCCACTCAGGGATGTCAGTCACCTTCATCCGTACATAGGATGAAATCCATGCTATGATTAACCCCACGTATATATATACACCCCCATGTCTTATAGATACCATGTTTCATCTCATTATACTCTTTGTGCCGTTAGTATTTATCTTTTCCTTGGTGCTGTAGGGAAGGAGAGATTGTTTTCTACCATTTTTTGGCCTCCCCCTGGGCCTAAGAATTAAAATGATATAAAACAGATTAACAGAAGAAAACCAAATGCATTTTATTCATTTTAAAAAATTTATTTTATTGAAGTATAGTTGAGTTACAAAGTGTTAATTTCTGCTGTGCAGCAAAGTGATTCAACTATACACACACATGAATATATTCTTTTACATAGAGATGACCAACCTAGATAGCATATTTAAAGGCAGAGACATTACTTTGCCAACAAAGGTCCAACTAGTCAAGGCTTGGTTTTCCCAGTAGTCATGTATGGATGTGAGTGTTGGACGGTGAAGAAAGCTGAGCACCGAAGAGCTGAGGCTTTTGAACTGTGGTGTGGAGAAGACTCTTGAGAGTCCCTTGGACTACAAGGAGATCCAACCAGTCTATCCAAAAAGGATCAGTCCTGGGTGTTCATTGGAAGGACTGATGTTAAAGCTGAAACTCCTATACTTTGGCCACCTCATGCAAAGAGTTAACTCATTGGAAAAGACCCTAATGCTGGGAAGGATTGGGGGCAGGGGGAGAAGTGGACGACAGAGAATAAGATGGCTGGATGGCATCACTGACTCAATGGACATGGGTTTTGGTAGACTCTGGGAGTTGGTGATGGACAGGGAGGCCTGGCGTGCTGCGGTTCATGGGATTGCAAAGAGTCGGACACTACTGAGAGACTGAAGTGAACTTAACTGAACTGATACACATATACATTCTTTTTCATAATCTTTTCCATTATGTTTTATTATAAGATGTTGAATATAGTTCTCTGTCCTTTCCATTAGGACCTTATTGTTTACATTGTATTGAATTTTATGTGTCCATAGCAGCCTTCACAAGAAAATGACCCAAAGAAGTGACCAGAACAGGAAGCTTTTAGATTTAAAAAAAAAAAAAAAGGGAACCAATTTGTGAAGAATTAACAGGACAGAGGGGTGTGGGCTAGGGGTAGTAAGTGGTGAAGAATACTAGTAAGATGAGTTACTTTAACAAGGTTGGTTTGTGTGAATTTCTTGGCCTGAAATTCTCTGTCTCCTGGGTAGAGGAAGGACGTCTCTCAAATGAGAGTTTATGACCTGTTGCCAAGAAGGTGAAGGAGTTGGGGAAGGTCAGAGCGACCTTCCATCTTCTGCGTCTTGTTTCTTCAAGCTGCTTCAGGTTAAGACATTCAGTCTGCCAAGGTGCCATATTTAAGGGTAACTTGTCCCAAACCCCTTCACTGTGATTGTGGCAGATTTCATGGATGTCTATGTGAGTGTTGAAAGGAACCTTAGCATTTTAGAAAGGGATCCAAAAAGGTCGGTGTTATTTCCCAATATTGCATAGGGAATTCATGAAAGAACAAAAAAGACCAGTGGACTGGCGTTCCCTGTGGTGCTTTCACTGAAGTCCTGACGGCGAAGTTCATAGCACTATAAATGGATGAAAAGTGTGGGGTGTGGATCAGTGTATACCTTTCTGTCCTTTTATTGTTTTAGCTATATGGTGATAATAAAGTCAAAACTGCATTACTTTAAATTATGAATGCCATATCACTACTTTATTCTTTGTGTAGCACTATTTGATAAATAATAAAGATCAGTGACGACAAGCAAAAGACAACTTAATTTGCTGTCTTTGGTGGATACCATGATTTGTCGCAATTTGTTCCCACATGTTTTTATAATCCACATCAATCCTGACATTCCCAACCTTCGTTTTATCATGCTTCTATGCACAGCCCACCCTGAAAATACTCCTCCCATAAAGTGCACATTGGTATCTTCTTGATAAGTAGTAAATATATAGATGATCTTTGCCTAAGAAAATGCAATCGTATGGAGTGATTCACCTGTGGCCACTTCTCTTTTTAGAGCTCCCATCTAGCACTGAGGACATTTTTAAGCTCCTCCTAACAGTAGATCTGTCATCTTTACCCTTGAAAACCCTGCCCCCAACATGCACACCTTTCCTTTATTTGTCTTGCTTACCCTTTCCTCTATCCTCTCAATTTTTTTTGTTAAACCAAGCTCTCTATTTTTTTTTGTTAGAATAAAAGCTTTGTCTCTCTTGGGTGATGTTATCAGTGTAGATGTGTATTGGGCCACTTCTGTCCTAGCATCTCAAAATCTGATTCTGATACTTCTGTTACACGCAACAGCACAGGCTTAAAAAAAATCAATTCTAAAGTTCCTTATCTGTCTCTCTGCTTCTAGGGTAACAGAATCTTTCATAACTAATGGGGATATTGAGTTCAGGGAGCCTTACAGGGAAAATATATTGCAATTTGTGTAAAAAGCAAAAATGAGGCTGCAATTAGAGGTAATAAGTATAGCTTAATTTAGACCCATTTTTACAGTGGCTTGATAGAAATTGGTTAATGCAGAGTTTTCCCATTAAAACCTAGTTTTCATGAAAACATACGGTTTCACTTTGTTGCTGATGTGTATTTAGTTTATGGACTTTGGAAGAAAAAGAGTCACTTGTCAATTTTGGATTTTCAATAGGTAGCAGAAGAAATAGAAGGATTAATTTGGGTCTCCCAGTTCAGTTCAATCGCTCAGTCGTATCTGACTCTTTGTGACCTCATGAATCACAGCACTCCAGGCCTGCCTGTCCATTACCAACTCCCGGAGTCCACCCAAACGCGTGCCCATTGTACTGGTGATGCCATCCAACCATCTCATCCTCTGTCGTCCCCTTCCCCTCCTCCCCTCAATCTTTCACAGCATCAGGTCTTTTCAAATGAGTCAGTTCTTCACATCAGGTGGCCAAAGTATTGGAGTTTCAGCTTCAACATCAGTCCTTCCAATGTACACCCAGGACTGATCTCCTTTAGGATGGACTGGTTGGATCTCCTTGCAGGCCAAGGGACTCTCAAGAGTCTTCTCCAACACCACAGTTCAAAAGCATCAATTCTTCTGTGATCAGCTTTCTTTATCGTCCAACTCTCACATCCATATAGGACCACTGGAAGAACCATACCCTTGAGTAGATGGTTGTTTGCTGGCAAAGTAATGTCTCTGCTTTTTAACATGGTATCTAGGTTGGTCATAACTTTCCTTCCCAGGAGCAAGCGTCTTTTATTTTCATGGCTGCTGTCATCNAATTCTTCTGTGATCAGCTTTCTTTATCGTCCAACTCTCACATCCATATAGGACCACTGGAAGAACCATACCCTTGAGTAGATGGTTGTTTGCTGGCAAAGTAATGTCTCTGCTTTTTAACATGGTATCTAGGTTGGTCATAACTTTCCTTCCCAGGAGCAAGCGTCTTTTATTTTCATGGCTGCTGTCATCATCTGCAGTGATTTTGGAGCCCAGAAAAATAAGATCAGCCACTGTTTCCACTGTTTCCTATCTATTTGTCATGAAGTGATGAGACCGGATGCCATGATCTTAGTTTTCTGAATGTTTAGCTTTAAGCCAACTTTTTCACTCTCTTCTTTCACTTTCATCAAGAGGCTTTAGTTCTTCTTCACTTTCTGCCATAAGGGTGGTGTCATCTACACATCTGAGGTTGTTGATATTTCTCCTGGCAGTCTTTATTCCAGCTTGTCCTTCCTCTAGCCCAGCGTTTCTCATGATGTACTCTGCATATAAGTTAAATAAGCAGGGTAACAATATACAACCTTGACGTACTCCTTTTTCTATTTGGAACCAGTCTGTTGTTCCATATCCAGTTCTAACTGTTGCTTCCTGACCTGCATACAGGTTTCTCAAGAGGCAGGTCAGGTGGTCTGGTATTCCCATCTCTTTCAGAATTTTCCAGTTTCTTGTGATCCACACAGTCAAAGGCTTTGGCATAGTCAATAAAGCAGAAATAGATGTTTTTCTGGAACTCTCTTGCTTTTTTGATGATCCAGCAGATGTTGGCAACTTAATCTCTGGTTCTTCTCCTTTTCTAAAACCAGCTTGAACATCTGGAAGTTCACGGTTCATGTATTGCTGAAGCCTGGCTTGGAGAATTTTGAGCATTACTTTATTAGAGTATGAGATGAGTGCCATTGTGCAGTAGTTTGAGCATTCTTTGGCATTGCCTTTCTTTGGGATTGGAATGAAAACTGACCTTTGCCAGTCCTGTGGCCACTGCTGAGTTTTCCAAATTTGGTGACATATTGAGTGAAGCACTTTCACGGCATCATCTTCCAGGGTTTGAAACAGCTCAACTGGAATTCCATCCACTAGCTTTGTTTGTAGTGATGTTTCCTAAGGCCTACCTGACTTCACATTCCAGGATGTCCGGCTCTAGGTGAGTGTGAGTGATCACACGTTTGTGATTTTCTGGTAGTAAAGATCTTTTTTGTACATTTCTGTGTATTCTTGCCACCTCTTCTTAATATCTTCTGCTTCTGTTAGGTCCATACCATTTCTGTCCTTTATTGAGCCCATCTTTGCATGAAATGTTCCCTTGGTATCTCTGATTTTCTTGAAGAGATCTCTAGTCTTTCCCATTCTATTGTTTTCCTCTATTTCTTTGCACTGAGCACTGAAGAAGACTTTCTTATCTCTCCTTGCCATTTTTTAGAACTCTGCACTCTGGATAGTCTTAAAACATTTCAGTATACATCAGATGTTGATTAGTGAACACTTAGTAATATCTTTGATTGTCTGGATAGCAATTAATAAGCAAATCTAAGCAGTTTTGATTATTGGATTTTATTGCCATGCTTTATGTGTATGTCATTGAATCAAATGTACTTTTCTAATAATCTATTTACTTAAAATCCCCTTGGCACAGTTTATAGCTTATTTGCCAGAGTCCACATTTCTTCAATGAATTCATATATTTGTTTTGTAAATACCCAAGAATATTTAACCCAGGGGCCTTCTCTAATGGCGTTTTGTTCATTTTTCAGTATCTTTTAGATTCTTTCACCTTCCAAGAGTGTTAATATTCTTCCTTTAACTCTGGTTGTAAAATAGTGTTCAAAAAGAATATTATATTTTGAATATATTTCAAGAAATCTTTTGAAATGGAAACGTAGTGAATGCCTCTATATATAGTATCGTGTGCCGCTGAGCATCATATCAGTGCACAGTGCCTCTATATGACACGAGGCCTCATGTCCTCACTAAGCAGGGCTTACATGGAATGCCTGGAGCATATGTGGGAGGTGNTTTCAAGAAATCTTTTGAAATGGAAACGTAGTGAATGCCTCTATATATAGTATCGTGTGCCGCTGAGCATCATATCAGTGCACAGTGCCTCTATATGACACGAGGCCTCATGTCCTCACTAAGCAGGGCTTACATGGAATGCCTGGAGCATATGTGGGAGGTGCCTCTCGTACTCCCATGCATGTTCACCTAGCACATGGCCATACGAGATGGCACTAGAACTTTCACAGCAAGTAAACGCCTCCTTTTTACAATTTACTTATTTTTAATTGAAGGATAATTGCTTTGCAATATTGGTTTGATTTCTGTCACATCACCATGAATTAGCCATAGGTGTATATACGTCTCCTCTCTCTTGAACTTCGCTCCCGCCTCCTACCCCTTCCCGCCCCTCTAGATTGTTACAGAGCCCTGCTGTAAGCTTCCTGAGTCATACAGCGAATTTCCGTGGGCTCTCTACTTTACACATGGTAATGTATATGCTTCCATGCTACTTTCTCCACGCATCTTTCCCTCTCCTTCCTCCGCTCAGATGCTTGTCTCTAAGTCTGTTCTCTACATTGTGTCTCCTTTGCTGCCCTGCAAATAGGGTCATTAGCACCATCTCTCTAGTTTCCATATATATGTGTTAATATACTGTGACTCTTCTGTAACTAAGTTTGCCAGTAGTATCACCCACGCATGTAACTAGAATCACTAAATATAATTAGACCTTGGATAGAGGTATTTCTTGGCTTTCTGTATTTGCAATGAAGTGTTAATATTTTAATATTAACTCCTGGCATTTTGGCACATCACAGATCAGGCCACCTGTTTAAGATGATACTAGGTAATGAAGTGAAAAATAATGTCTTTCAGGAAGTCCAAACACAGGGTTATATGCATTCTAATTAACATTTGTGATAAAGTTGGTCTCTAGGTTCTTACATTAAAATATAATTTAAATGGTACTCCCCTTCACAAGTAATGTTTGGTCTGCTTTTAAAAAAACACATTTTTGAACCTTTTAAGAGAAATATGTAACTGTGATATTTATTTAATATGTAGTAATCGTTAAAGATTAAAATGTCTATCAGTTCAGTTGCTCAGTTATGTCTGACTCTTTGCGACCCCATGAATCGCACCACGCCAGGCCTCCCTGTCCATCACCAACTCCTGGANATCTCTAGTCTCCCATTCTATTGTTTTCCTCTATTTCTTTGCATTGAACACTGAGGAAGGCTTTCTTATCTGTCCTTGCTCCTCTTTCAAACTCTGCTTGCAAATGGAAATGCTACTGCTGCTAAGTCACGTCAGTAGTGTCGGACTCTGTGGGACCCCACAGTCGGCAGCCCGGCAGGCTCCCATTCCTGGGATTCCCCAGGCAAGAATATGGAGTGGGTTGCCATTTCCTTCTCCAGTTCATGAAAGTGAAAAGTGAAAATGAAGTTGCTCAGTTGTGTCCGACTCTTTGTGACCTCATGGACTGCAGCCTGCCAGGTTCCCCCAGGTAAGAGTACTGGATTGGGTTGCCATTGTCCTCTCCTTCAAATGGATATATCTTTCCTTTTCTCTTTTGCCTTTCACTTCTCTTCTTTTCACAGCTATTTGTAAGGCCTCCTCAAACAACCATTTTGCCGTTTTGCATTTCTTTTTCTTGGCGATAGTCTTGATCTCTGTCTCCTGTACAGTGTCACAAACCTCCGTCCATAGTTCATCAGGCACTCTGTCTGTCAGATCTAATGCCTTGAATCTATTTTTCAGTTCCACTGCATAATAATTAGGGATTTGATTTCGGTGATATCTGAATGGTCTAGTGGTTTTCTGTACTTTCTTCAATTTAAGTCTGAATTTGGCAATAAGGAGTTCATCATCTGAGCCACAGTCAGCTCCCAGTCTTGTTTTTGCTGACTGTATAGAGCTTCTCCATCTTTGGTTGCACAGAATGTGATCAATCTGATTTCAGTATTGACCATCTGGTGATATCTATGCATAGAGTTCACTTGTGTTGTTAGAAGAGGGTGTTTTCTATGACCAATGCGTTCTTTTGGCAAAGCTCCATTAGCCTTTGCCCTGCTTCATTCTGTATTCCAATTTGTCTGGTACTCCAGGTATTTCTTGAATTCTTACTTTTGTATTCCAGTCCCCTATAATGAAAANTTTCAGTATTGACCATCTGGTGATATCTATGCATAGAGTTCACTTGTGTTGTTAGAAGAGGGTGTTTTCTATGACCAATGCGTTCTTTTGGCAAAGCTCCATTAGCCTTTGCCCTGCTTCATTCTGTATTCCAATTTGTCTGGTACTCCAGGTATTTCTTGAATTCTTACTTTTGTATTCCAGTCCCCTATAATGAAAAGGACATCTTTTTTGGATGTTAGTTCTAGAAGGCCTTATAGATCTTCATAGAACCGTTCAACTTCAGCTTTTTCAGCATTACTGGTCAGGGCGTAGACTTGGATTATCGTAGTATTGAATGGTTTGCCTGGAAACGAACGGAGATCATTCTTTTGTTTTTGTCATTGCATCCAAGTACTGCATTTCAGATTCTTTTGTTTGCTATTAGGGCTACTCCTTTTCTTCTAAGTGATTCTTGCCCATAGTAGTAGATATAATGGTCATCTGGGTTAAATTCACCCATTCCAGTCCATTTTAGTTTGCTGATTCCTTAAATGTTGATGTTTACTCTTGCCATCTTCTGTTTGACACTTCCAACTTACTTTGATTCATGGACCTAACATTCCAGGTTCCTATGCAATATTGCTCTTTACAGCATCAGACTTTACTTCCATCACCAGTCACATCCACAGCTGGGTGTTGTTTTTACTTTGGCTCCATCTCTTCATTCTTTCTGGAGTTATTTCTCCACTGATCTCCCGTAGCATATTGGGCACCTACCTACCTGGGGAATTCATCTTTCATTGTCATATCTTTTTGCCTTTTCATACTGTTCATGGGGTTCTCAAGGCAAGAATACTGAAGTGGTTTGCCATTCTCTTCTCCAGTAGACCACATTTTGTCAGAACTCTCAACCATGACCCGTTCATCTTGGGTGGCCCTACAGGGCATGGCTCATAGTGTCACTGAGTTAGTCAAGGCTGTGGTCCATGTGATCAGATTGGTTAGGTTTCTGTGACTGTGGTTTTCAGTCTGTCTGCCCTCTGATGGAGAAGGATAAGAGGCTTATGGGAGCTTCCTGATGGGAGAGACTGACTGAGGGGGGAATGGGTTCTGATGGGTGGGCCATACTCAGGAAAACTTAAATCCATTTTTATGCTGATGGGTAGGGCTGTGTTCCCTCCCTGTTATTTACCTGGGGCCACCTAGACAACATATTAAAAAGCAGAGACATTTCTTTGCCAACAAAGGTCCATCTAGTCAAAGCTGTGGTTTTTCCAGTAGTCATGTATGGATGTGAGAGTTGGACTTTTAGGAAAGCTGAGCACCAAAGAACTGATGCTTTTGAACTGTGGTGTTGGAGAAGACTCTTGAGAGTCCTTTGGACAGCAAGGAGATCCAACCAGTCCATCCTAAAGGAAATCAGTCCTGAATATTCATTGGAAGGACTGATGCTGAAACTGAAACTCCAATACTTTGGCCACCTTATTGGAAGAACTGACTAATCTATAAAGACTCTGATGCTGGGAAAGATTGAAGGTGGGAGGAGAAGGGTGCAACAACAGAGGATGCGATGGTTGGATGGCATCACCGACTCAATGGACATGAGTTTGAGTAAACTCTGGTGGTGATGGACAGGGAAGCCTGGCTTGCTGCAGTCCATGGGGTCACAAAGAGTCGGGGACAACTGAGTGACTAAACTGAACTGAAACTGTGGTGGAGGTTATGAAGATAATGGTGACCTCCTTCAAAAGACCCACGTATGTACTGCTACACACAATTCCCCCAGCCCTGCAGCAGTCCACGGCTGACCCATGCCTTCACCGGAGACTGCTGGATACTCACGGGCGAGTCTGGGTCAGTCTCTTGTGGACTCACTGCTCCTTTCTCCCAGGTCCTGGTGCTCACAAGGTTCTGTGACCCCCAAGCATCTGTTTCCCCATCCTGTGGTGGGGTTAATGGCAGTGTCCTCCAAGAAGGCTTATGGCACACTCTGGTCTACCATACCCAGAGCCTTTGCCCCTGCAGCAGTGTACTGCTGACCCGTACCTCCACAGGAGACACTCAAACACAGTTCTGTCTTAGTCTCTGTGTTGTCTCTGGGTCCTGGTGCACACAAGGTTTGTTTGAGCCCTCTGAACCTCTCTAGTGTGTATACAGTTTGACTCTAAACGTGATTTCTCCCCTCTTACCGTCTTACTGAGGCTTCTCCTTTGCCCTTGGGCGTGGGGTATCTCCTCAAAGTTCTTCCAGCACTGCATAACCGCTGCTCCCGACCCAATAAAGCAGGCTTCTTACACAGAAGAGAGAATATAGTCAAAGTTGTCGAGGCATAGAGTGTGAAGTATTTTTAGAGGACCTTGATTTTTTTCCAGAAATGGTCTGTTTCATTCATGGCCCTCAGAAGAATTTTTTTTTCCATGAATGATACAGTGGATCAAGTTTTTCTGGGTAATTCAGTGTACAGAGTCGTAGTGTGTATTCAGAGATTCAAGTCTCTGCTTCCATTCTTCCCCTTGAAGAATGTAGGTCCCTCATAATCAGGCATTGTCTTTGATTTTCCTTGGTGATTATATACGCTGTACACAAAGTGCTTAATTCAGTAATATACATAACCATAATAGCATGACATACTTTAAAAAAAGAAAAGGCAGCAACAACAGCAAAACAAAAACAAAAAAAGTTGTTAGTTTTAGCTGAGTCTATAATGTCAGGATCTGAGCATGTGTGATTTTTACCTGTTCCTGAAGTGGGATTTTGTTCAACCATTTATACTGGGTCATCCAGTCCCTCTTTTTAACACCTGATGTCCATTTGTGAGGAGCTCATTTTCTGGGATTACAAATAAACCACTTTATTTGTAATTTATAAATTGTAAATTTATAAATTATAATCACTGGTTTGTGATTTAACCAGTTTCCATCTGTGAAAATATAATTGGGCAAATTCAAATAGTTCTTTAACCTTATCTTCATCAGCTACATGGTATAATTAGGTTGGAATGTCTGTATATAATACAGAAATATTCCCTTTAAAGTATTACCAGAGATTGAAGAGATGAAACCATTCTCAACAATCACCAATAAACTTACTCGTTGTTACTCAAATTGATATGCATTTGCTGCTGCTGCTAAGTCGCTTCAGTCATATCCGACTCTGTGCAACCCCATAGACGGCAGCCCACCAGGCTCCACCTCCCCTGGGATTCTCCAGGCAAGAACACTGGAGTGGGGTGCCATTTCCTTCTCCAGTGCGTGAAAGTGAAAAGTGAAAGTGAAGTCACTCAGTCGTGTCCGACTCTTCACAACCCCATGGACTGCAGCCCACCAGGCTCCTCCGTCCATGGGATTCTCCAGGCAAGAGTCCTGGAGTGGGGTGCCATCGCCTAGTATGGCATTATTCAGTCATCGGCCTTCATCTCTGTCTAGGAAGCCACCTGGTTTGGTGCAAATCATTCAGGCATTGGAGTCAAATCAGCCAGGATTGAATACTTATTACCTTGTTTGTTTTTAGGACAAACTACTTTGATATCTTGGATCCTTGGTTTCCTAGATAACAAGAGTTTAATACTAGAACCTACTTCATGAGGTTGCGATGAGCATGAAATTAATATATAAAGTCCAAGGTAGCATTTAATAACCAAAAGTAACTACTAATTATTTTTTAGTAATATTTAAGAAACACCTTCTTAAAAACCATCCCTTGTGTGCCTTTTGCAGCATGAGAAGCTGATACATGAATTGGAAGAGGAGAGACACTTGCGTCTTCAGAGTGAGAAGCGCTTGCAGGAGGTGACACTGGAGTCTGAGCGCAACAGAATTCAGATGCGTGGCCTGCAGCAGCAGTTCTCCAGGTACTGTTCTCTCCGGAGCATCTTGCTTCCTGAGGTGCATTGCTCCCCGTAGCAGTTACACCTTTGCTTGTATTTCCACTGTGCAAGCTCATGTTACATTTGAGAAGCTAATGACCAACAGTTTAGCTTCTAGCCAAGCCATTCAATTGCATTTGGACCAATCTTCTGGAACTTCCCATCTGTACCTCAGACTTGAATTTCTTGAACTTAGTTATCTTTTCTTCCCTAATGGCTTTTCAGAGTATCTTTCCAAAGTAAGATGAGTGGGCTGTGTGGCCTGCAGGTGTGATCTGGGAAACCCAGCCAGGAGGATACAGTTTTACTGGGCTTATAGTCCGATTTTCAGGTAGAGAGAGTGTGAATCTTCCAGTAAACTCTTACTCCTTATTTAGAGTAATATTTAGAATCTGTTAAAATTATAATCAGCGTTTTTCCTTTAAAAAACAAAACCTTAATTCGAAACAATTTAGAAAAAAGTAACTCTTTGGTTTAATGTCAGCACAGTAAAAAGCTTTCAAGTTTCCAATATGGCTAATATGAGGCCAGGTAAAGTTTCAACCTATTATTTAAAATCTCTTCAGTTTCACAGAAGAAACACCAACTTGTGCAATTACAGTCCTAGAATCAGATCTAGGCACCCTATGAGGGACTTTGCTTTCGTTTTTGAGTTTTACTTCACTTTGCAAAAACCAGGAAAATAATTTTTAACTCTTTTCTCCCTCATCAGGCTGTCTCAGATTCAAATTTAAAAAGTTGCCCTAAGATTTTCTTCAGCAAGCTCTGTCTTGCCTTGGATTTACCATTGGGATTTGAATAAAATTGGTGATGGATAATTGTGCTTCCTCATTACGAGGCTTTTATATTGGTAACAGTTTTGTCTGTGTTGCAGGAAGAATTGAGCCTTTAGATGATATATCTCATGATGGCTCGTACCATGAATGTAGGCGATTTTGGTTTAGAGGCATCCTGGAGAAATAGGGTAGAAAGGATGGATGACTCCTATGTGTTCAGAGTCATAATTTAACACCCTGTTCAACTCTTGGAGCCCATGATAATACAAGTGCTGTAGAAATGCACCCATCAATACTTTAACAAATGCATGTCCCACCCCTCACAGGCTATTACTTACACCGCCTTGTGCTCAATTTTTCATTGTGTTTGATGGCAACTCTCACTTTATGTCTCCCACCTTGAAATAATAGCTCCTCCCCCACCCCCTGAAGCAAATTTGAAACAAGTACCGCTTTGTAATACTTGCCATTTTAATGATATAAGAAAGGAGGGTGCAGATCGTCCTACCCTTGTACCATCTAATTGAGATGTCTCTGTATTCAAGCTATTGATTTACAGGACGTGAGGCATCGGCACAGTAAATTATTTTCCTATGATGCCAGGCCATCTGCTGTAAATCAGATGACAATCCCATACAGATTTGAGTTGCACAAGAGTGCATGCTACATCCTAGGCTGAAAAAGAAGATAATTATTTGTAAAACAAATAGTGGTTTTACATATTGCTTTTGTGAAGATTTTTTTCCCTCAACATAATCAGTTTTCTCAGTAAGCTTCTTTGACACTGAAAGTTCAAGGCCAGTTATAGCCAGACAACTAATGTAAATCAGCAAAAGATGGGGGAGAAAGCATATGTAACATAGAAGATAATTACAGAATAATTCAAGTAGACGCACCAAACCACTGCTGATGGCCTTTCACATTTTAGACTTCGGTTTGTAAGATGTCTCTAGTTAGGCTTATTTAAACAGCCCTGTTACTGTACTCTAAGTCTTTATAAAATCCTCACTGCTACAAAACATATCTAGAGCACATCACCCTGAGACATTTGTTGCTGTTGTTCAGTCACTAAGTCGTGTCTGACTCTTTGTGACCCCATGAACTGCATTATACCAACCTGGGACATGGTCAGTATCTAAATGCTCACATAAATAAATTCTATAATTCAAATAATTATATTGAATTTAAAACTTTAATAGTCAACAAGTCTTTTTAGTACATGATGATGTCTGAGGTGTACTGTAGAAATACTTGGGCATTGTTCATGGGTGAGTTTATTTTTTAAAATAATGTAATAGTCTATCTTTTCAAAGGACATGATGTGACTTACAATAAAAGGCAGTTGTACAATAAGACTATTAAAATAAGAACAGAAAATGAAGACCACAAAAGGGAAGCATGCTTTCTGAGAGTGGGCATTTAATTTAGCTCTAAGATTCATGGCTGCTGCTACTGCTAAGTCACTTCAGTCGTGTCCGACTCTTGACGACCCCATGGACTGCAGCCTACCAGGCTCCTCTGTCCATTGGATTTTCCAGGCAAGAGTACCGGAGTGGGGTGCCATTGCCTTCTCCCAAACATGATTAAAAGGAAAATGCAAGAGGATATGTAATTATTACCTCAGAGACAAAGGCTTTAAAAACATTATCTTTGGCAGTAAACTCATAGTGGAATGCGTTTCATAGACCCCTCCAGAGATGGCACTGAAGGGTATGATAGACAGTGCTCCAAGATAGTGTAACTTATGATTAATTCATAAAAGTATTATTGCGTCTGCTATGTCACTGATGTCTGTGAAGTTAAGCAACTTCACGCTACATGAATTAGGGACGTTTGGTCCATGTCTGTGTGAAAACAAGTAAAGTAGGCAGAGCTTCACCAGTCCGTGTTCTCAAGCATTATATCTCAATTTCATGGGACATGTAAGTATTCATGTGTTGTATCTTTCTCATACTTTTTTATGAAACTAGAGCACAGAGATATGAGATATTGAGGCCTGGGCTGAGTTGAATGAGGTATTTTCATGGTATTTTTGATCATACTGTATCCATGGGAGAATCTAAACATTGGTCAAGGAGATTCTGAGGCTCAGGTTCAGGAATGACATGAGGCATTCAAGGGAAAAAATGAATAATGAAGTTAGAAGATGGGACAATTAGGTACATGTGTGAAGTAGAGTTCAGGTATCAGAATGGGTGATTCAAAATGATTTTGAGGCTTGATTTTATACACTTTCATTTAGGTGATGGGCTTGGTGGCTTAGAAGCACTGGGAAAACCTGGTTGTGATTATCTGTGGTAATGAGTAAGGGGATCACTTAGGTGATAAAAATCTATTCAAGGGATGAATGAGTACTTCTCTTTTATGTCACCACCAAACCTTCATCTATAAGCCCTTCTTGACCTCTGATTAGGGTATAATGATTAGCAGGAGTCCAGAATTTGGGCAATTAAATAAAATGTGGCCAGAGGTTACATAATTATCTATAAGCTCATAAATCAGAAATTGCCTTCACTGATGGTGATTCAGGCAGCCATAACAAACTTGATCTAGACCATTTACCTTCTTTAATGTAAATTCAGAGAAGAAAAGGGATGCTGTCAAATTTAGCTTTCCCCATAAATGAAGGCATGAATCAAGCCAGATGCAATAAGAAGTACTTTAAGGCAGGTGGTGGTGTCATTAGGGCTACCCCTTCCTTCTCTTATTATTTAATGATTAAGTCAGAAATGCTTTCCAGATGTCAGAGGGATTGTTTAACCACATGTCTGGGCATATTTTATGTGGGGTTAGCTTTGTGATTCCTCCCTATAATTCTATAACTTCCTTTACACTGTTTGAACTGTGATTGAAGCCAGCCAAGGTCAATGGTACAAACTGAGGCTAAGGCACTTCATTCCTTCCTGTGTAAAGATAATTAGTGTTTGAACCCCAGTTTCATTACGCCTGCAATGTCTCAGTAGGTAAAGAATCCTCCGGCAATTCAGGAGACACGGGTTCAGTCTGTGGGTCAGAAGGATCCCCTGGAGTAGGAAATAGCAATCCACTCTAGTATTCTGGCTAGCAATCCATGCAAGTATTGGCTCAGACGGTAAAGCGTCTGCCTGCAATGCGGGAGACCTGGGTTGGATTCCTGGGTCGGGAAGATCCCCTGGAGAAGGAAACAGCAATCCACTCCAGCACTCTTGCCTAGAAAATTCCATGGATGGAAGAGCCTTATAGGCCCCAGGCCATGGGGTCGCAAAGGTCGGACATGATTGAGCAACTTCACTTCCACTTTCACTTTCTAGTATTCTTGCCTGGGAAATCTCTGGCAGGCTACAGTCCAAAGGGTTGCAGAGTCAGACACGACTGAGAGAGTGAGCACAACTCATTGCTCCACCTTGAGTGAATGAAGTGGCATTGACCAGGTAGGGTGTATTGAAGTGGAAAACTCAGTGGTGGCCACAGGGCAGGAAAAGGTCAGTGTTCATTCCAATCCCAAAGAAGGGCAATGCCAAAGAATGCTCAAACTGCTGCACAATTGCACTCATCTCACACTAGCAAAGTAATGCTCAAAATTCTCCAAGCCAGGCTTCAATAGTACATGAAGTTCCAGATGTTCAAGCTTGATTTAGAAAAGGCACAGGAATCAGAGATCAAATTGCCGACATCTGTTGCATCATGGAAAAAGCAAGAGAGTTCCAGAAAAACATCTACTTCTGCTTTATGGGCTATGC
>SJYA01000399.1:544946-559946 GCA_006410615.1 Neotragus moschatus | reverse complement strand
ATTCATCTGGAGATGGACATTTACGTTGTTTTCATGTCTTGGCTATTGTGAATAATGCTGCAATGGACATTGGGGTGCATGTATCTTTTTGAATTGTAGTTCTTTCTGGATACATACCCAGGAGGGGTATTCCTGGATCATGTGGCAACTCTTGAAGAAATACAGTATTGAAACTTGAGAAATGAAGTGATTTGTTCATGGTCGCAAGGTGAGCTAGACACCAACTGAGATCCTAGAACCGCTGACTTCTGGTCAGACACTTTCTGTTCTCGTGCTCATTCATTTTGTAGTTTACAATCCATGGTAGGAAATAAAGTTTCAGATGATATCAGAAGTAGCTGTAGATCATACAGGTCTCAGTCTAGATCATAAATTTATGCCTTCTGCCACTGATGGTGTTTTTAAACTTGATTATCATCACCTGAAACTGTACCCAAGAGAAACATAGGCTAGAGGGATAAATGACATTATACCAGACTAAACGGAAAACTTGGCATCTATCTTTTTCTTATTTCAGAATTCATAAGGAAAGTCCACTTGTATTTTTAGTGCCTCTTTTATAGTCCACATTATCAAGTTAACTCGGCTGATGTCTTTGTAGTGCATTATCAGATTAGCTAGGCTGATAATGAAGTTAGCATTTCCAAATATTTAGGCTACCATCAAATTACAGTTCCATTTATTACATGGACTGTCTGGTCATCGAATTTAACTGAATTGACCCAGATTTCCCACTGCAGTTGGCTCAGACAGTATGTGTTTAGTTAACAAAGCCCAGATCCAGATTCACTTTTTCCTGTTGCTGTTTATAGCATTCCACTTGCGCATCTAATTATTATACAGACCTCAAGCACATAATTACATGTTTTTCTTGATAGCATTTTTGGACCCCAATATGATATATTTCTTCTAGTAGGCTATAATCTTCTTATGGTTCTAGAGTGATATATAGTAGGTGCTCAGTAAATATAATAAACAAATTAAGTAGCATTTCCAGCAGGCTCTGTTATTCTTTTATCTACCATGTATTAAGACCTCACTGTGGGTGACATTTGGCCATTCTGGTGCATCATGTTTACTAAATAATTTTTAAGATGTCTTATTAATTTTAATTTTATATGATTACATTTTTTTTCTTTCCATTCAGGCAGTATTAAGTCTTTCCATTCAGTTGCATTAAGAGTTAGCAGGCACTTTTGAAATCCAAGTGTAACAGTCATGTTTTTTATTAATGATAACATTGATTTGACTCTGTGTTAAGTAGAGGGAAGGAGCATGCATTAAGTCAGTTCTGTCCCCTGTCCCTCAGGATTTTATGGGAAAGTCACAGTTGCAGGAAAAAAAAAAAAAGACCAAAAAAAAAAAAAAAAAAAACCCTGAGGTTAGATGAAATCAAATTTTTGCTGCAAGAAAGGGAGAGAAAAATGACCTGAGAAAAATTCTGCTAGTGAGAAAGAGACTCGATTGAAATGAGAATTAAAGCATTAGGGGTTAGGAGAATTTAATTGAAAACTGAAGAAGGGGAATTTTAGGTTAAGAGAACAGAAGACAGAGGTATGCCTAAAGGTGGAGTATTCCCGGTGGGTCTCAGAAGCAGCTGACAGTCCTGTGTGGCCAGGGTTCAGTTCCTATCAGGCTCTTATTTAATCACACCAGTCCTTTGAATTAGGCCTTCGGCATTGCCTTGTGTCTTGGATCTAGTGAAAGAATGCCTGGCCTACCTTTGCAGTGTTGATGTTAAGAACATCTCAATCACTCAAGTCAATCTTACTTTGAACCCTTTCCCTGAAGCCCAGCGGTCACCTTTCATGTCAGAAATACTTTAAGGATTGATTTCTGTTCCCTCAGCAATTCACATTATTGTCAAGAGAGTTCCCAGTGAAATAGTAATATATTTAGTATACTTCCAATATGCATGACACATATAACACTTACAAGTCTATTGCCTTTTCAGAAACAATCACCAAAGCACACAATATGTTACCAGGAAATACCCTACAGGTCTTTGTAATGGATTTGAATAGCTTCAAGATGTTGCAGACCAAGACTTTCTCAACAGTCTCTCTTGAGTAAAGAATCTAATGGTGGAATATTAAGGTTAGGGAAACTGTTTCAGTATATCTAAAGCTTGGTTTAGGAAAGGCTAGGACAGTTCATGGGGTCACAGAGTTGGACACAATTGAGTGACTAAATAATAACAAGGACTTTGGAGGTTACAGTGATGGTGAGAACATCCATCATTTAATATAGCCTGGATACGACTGAACAACTTCACATTCACTTTTCACTTTCATGCATTGGAGAAGGAAATGGCAACCCACTCCAGTGTTCTTGCCTGGAGAATCCCAGGGACGGCGGAGCCTGGTAGGCTGCCGTTTGTGGGATCGCACAGAGTCGGACACGACTGAAGCGACTTAGCAGCAGCAGCAGCAGCAGCAGCAGGAGAGGCAAAAGACTAAGTCTAAAGGCACAAGGAGAGAACTCCTTAGATGTGATTAATGACAAAGCTGCATACTTGAAACTTCTATGACGATCCTTCTATGATGCATAAGTTTAACTCATTTAGCTTTTATTGGCAGTTAAGAGGAATTAACCATGTGCTGGATTCTTTTCTCAGAATCAGTATCAGTCAGTTGCTCAGTCGTGTCTGACTCTTTGTGACCCCATGGACTGCAGCACACCAGGCTTCCCTGTCCATCATCAACTCCTGGGAGCTTACTCAGTCTCATGTCCATCGAGTCAGTGATGCCATCCAACCAACTGATCCTCTGCTGTCTCCTTCTCCTCTTGTCTTCAATCTTTCCCAGCATCAGTGAGTCAGTTCTTCACATCAAGTGGCCAAAATATTCATCTTCAGCATCAGTCCTTCCAAAGAATATTCAGGACTGATTTCCTTTAGGATAGACTGGTTGGATCTCGTTGAAGTCCAAGGGACTCTCAAGAGTCTTCTCCAACACCACAGTTCAAAAGCATTAATTCTTCAGTTCTCAACTTTCTTTATAGTCCAACTCTCACATCCATACATGACTACTGCAAAACCATAGCTTTGACAAGATGGACCTTTGTCAGAAAAGTAATTTCTTTGCTTTTTAATATGCTGTTTAGGTTGGTCAGAGCTTTTCTTCCAAGGAGCAAGCGTCTTTTAATTTCAAGGCTGCAGTCACCATCTGTGGTGATTTTGGAGCCCAGAAAAATAAAGTCTATCAATGGTTCCGTTGTTTCCCTATATTGTTTCTCATGAGGTGATGGGACTGGATGCCGTGATGTTAGTTTTCTGAATGTTGAGTTTTAAGCCAACTTTTTTTACTCTCCTCTTTCAATTTCATCAAGAGGCTCTTTAGTTCTTCTTCGCTTATCTGCCAGAAAAAATATATATACTTCTGCTTTATTGACTATGCCAAAGCCTTTGACTGTATGGATCATAGCAAACTGTGGAAAATTCTGAAAGAGATGGGTAACAGACCACCTAACCTGCCTGAGAAATCTGTATGCAGGTCAAAAAGCAACAGTTAGAACTGAACATGGAACAACAGACTGGTTCCAAATCAGGAAAAGAGTGCATCAAGGCTGCATATTGTCGCTCTGTTTATCTAACTTATATGCAGAGTACATCATGAGAAATGCCAGGCTGGATGAAGCACAAGGTGGAATCAAGATTGCCAGGAGAAATATCAATCATCTCAGATATGCAGAAGACACCACCTTTATGGATTCTCTTCTAGGTGCCAGGAATACAGTAGTGAAACAAAACAGAAAAATGTCCCTTCTTCATGAAGGAAACATAGTACTACATGTAATTTAGTTCTTAAAACAACTCTCCTTAGGAAATATTCCTACTATGTCTGTTTTATAGATTAGGAAATTGAAGCTCATAAGGGTTGAATAACATAACCATCATCACACAGTTTGAATGTACTGTAGCTAGGATTTGAACTCAGATCACTTGCATGCACTGGAGACGGAAATGGCAACCCACTCTAGTGTTCTTGCCTGGAAAATCCCAGGGATGGGGGATCCTGGTGGGCTGCCGTCTCTCGGGTTGCACGGAGTCGGACGCGACTGAAGTGACTTAGCAGCAGCAGCAGCCTGACTCTTAACCATTACTCTAGACAATTTTCTATTACCTATGAAAGAGCAAGTGAGCTAATATTTACTGAGTATTAACCTTGTATCAGCAACTTTTGAGATAGCTTTAAACATGGACTCTTATTGCTTGTAATCCTGTGAAGAAGTATTAGTATCCATATTTTATAGACAAGAAAAATAAGGCTCAGAGAGGTTAAGTAATTTACAAGAGGTCACCCAGCCACTAAACAGCTGAGCCAGGATTTAGCTCAGGTCCGTCCCTTAAGATATATTTTCTTCCTGTTGTACACTACAAATATTAATAGATGTTAAGCATCTCAAAACTTCAGTATTTGGGTTCAATGTAATTTTTGTCTTTGGAGCAAGTTAATATAGTTAGTGTTTTGGATATATATCAGTTTACTGAAATTTTTTCCTCCAGTGTTTTCAGGAAGCAATGTGTCTCTACTCATTGCCTGTCATATGTTCTGAATGATTGACAAGTTTTATCATTTTGCATAGGACATAAAATGTTGTTTCAGGTATATATTTTCAAGCCAACTCATCCTAAAAGTTATAATAAAGTTCAAATATTATTGCGTCCTATTTCAGAATTACTTAAGTAACCTTTAGCAATTTGAGAAACTCATCTTTAGTAAAATTTGAAGTAAATATTGCATATAAATACAATGGTATATGAAGTCCAATATTATTACTATCGTACTCCTTCTCAAAATAGTATCTCATCCAAGTTTCCTCCGTATTTTCAACATTGTAATCAACACTTTTCTCTTTGTTTTCATATAGTCATCAAATCATCAGAAATAGAAAAAATACCAGTCGTAAAAGGTGGATAAATATTATGCTGCGATTTATCTAAGAAAGAAGTGAGATTTGCTCACATCTAAACACATATATGGAAAGAGGTGTATTTAGAAGGATAACACTTTAAAGATTGTTAATTATAGGTAGAGGATGAGACAAGAATAAAAACTAAATTTCTCTGAATAAACCTTTTTTTAGGATTTGACTTTTAAAGTACATGAATGTTCAATATAATTGGAGCTTATCATCTAATTTAAAAATTCTGAAAATTGAAAGCACAATAAAACAAATATATCTAACTGTAAATTGAGTTGATGACAAAACTACACAGAATAGAATCCTTAGAAGTAACTTTAAGACAGAGTAGTTTATCCATTTATAGAGGGATATATGTTGAGGACAAAAAGAAATATACATTACGCTGTGCACCTAAAACTGATACAGTGTTATATGTCAAATATATAAGTAAAAATAAAAATGAATAAAATAATAAATTCAACTGTCTGAAAAGAATAAAGACAAAAAAATGTAATTGTTTTAGTAGACATGCTTTTGGAGGTCATGTTGCTATTGTTATTCTGAGACTTTTTTTTTAAAGACAAGCCAATTCAAGGGAGCCAGAATAGCTCAGTTGGGAGAACGTTAGACTGAAGACAAGCCAATTTGAAGACTTCTACCCATCAGTGCATCAGTACTGAACTGAACTGAAGAATAATAACAGTAGTATATTGAAATGCATCTGCCATGGATAAATCCTTTTGTTCATAATGATACAAAACAACCTTTAGAGGATGCTGAGAAGTCAACTCATTATTTTCAAAACCAATATCAAAAGAAAGGATTCAAGGATTTATTGTGTCTTTCCTTTAAGAACTATAACTAACACGTTGTTGAGGGATGTTTCTCTTTATAGGATATTTCAGCTGATAAATGAGGAAAGAATGATACACTCAGCATATATTTTGCAACTCTAATGAAACAATGGATCTAGGCAATGATCATCTTCAGCCTCTAGCATCACAGAAAAGACGATTGTGTGTATGTACCTCCTGATAGAAATACACACTGCCACCTACGCAAGCGTCTTAACAAACCTTGAACCTGAATGCAATCAAGCCTGCAGATCTAATGACCAGTTTGCAGGAGACCTCATGAAAATAGGTTGGGCAGAATTCAAACTGCAGGAACCTCTATAGGACAAATAACCTGATTTCTTCAACAAGTAAACTGCAAGGCAGAAAAAAGGTAGAGAGAAAATCTATAGATTGCTCAAGAGACATCATGTGGACCTTATTTGTCCTGATTTGAACGAACAATAAAAAGAAAACAAATGAGATACTGGAATGTATGAAGTGGTTGGAAGATGTGTATCCTTCCTGGATATTTTATACAGTTCCTGTTTTGTTTTTTTTTTACTATGGTAATATATGATTGCATTTTTAAAAAGAGTCTATGTTCTAAATATACATACTGACACAAATATGTGATTTGCTTTAAACCACTTGGAAGAAGGATGAGGAGTAAATGTGAAACCTTATTGGCCATATTGTTATTGTTCAGTTGTGTCTGATATTTTTGCAACTCCATGGACTGTAACTCGCCAGACTTCTCTGTCCACGGGGCATCCCAGGCAAGAATATTGGAGTGGGTTGTCATTTTCTCCTCCAAGGCATCTTCTTGACCTGGGGATCAAACTCATGTCTCCTATATTGCAGGTGGATTCTTTACCACTGAACCACCTGGGAAGCCCCCTGTTGACCATGAGTTGATTATAATTAATCTGTGTGATAAACACATGAGAATTTCTTATCCTGTAAACCTCTACTTTTGTAGATGTTTGCAATTTTCACTAAAAGAAAAGAATATCTCAGAAACATGCTCTTTCTTATTGTGGTTTATTAGCTGTAATCTTAGTGCTAAAGAAATTCGCAGAATTTAATACAATTACTCTTTCATTTGTAGGCCTGTTCTTTTTCTAAAATTAACTTACATAGCCTACTGCTAACATTTATCGGAGCCTTGAGTGAAAGTAAAGTGGTACCCATGTTCTTTGTGTCCAATACATAAGTCACAAGTCAGGCTAGTGAACTGCCCAATGAAATATGTTCTATTTCCTAATCTAGATGAGTACACCTTCATCATGTCCTGGAAAACCACATCTGAGTTGAAAATTCTCCATTTTCTTTCTATGTTTTGTACTAGATCTCCAGTTTCTAACCCCTGGCCTGCAGCCCAGTCCTTTAGTCACCTCGCTTTTTATTCCCATTCCCCATCTTTGTTTACTTTGTTGTTCAGTCACTGAGTTATGTCCAGCTCTTTGCAACCCCATGGAATGGCCCACGGAATGCAGCATGCCAGGATTCCCTGATCTGCACTGTCTCCTGGAGCTGGCTCAAACTCATGCCCATTGAGTCAATGATACCTTCCAGCTATCCCATCCTCTGTCATCCCCTTCTCCTGCCCTAGTCCTTCCCAGCATCAGGGCCTTTTCCAGTGAGTTGGCTGTTTGCATCAGGTGGCCAAAAACTGGAGCTTCAGCTTTAGCATCAGTCCTTCCAATGAATATTCAGGGTTGATTTCTAGGATTGACTGGTTTGATCTCCTTCTTGTCGTAGAGACTCTCCAGAGTCTTCTCCAGCACCACAATTCAAAAGCATCAATTCTTCAGCACTCAGCCTTCTTTATCGGCCAACTCTCATATCTATACATGACTACTGGAAAAATCATAGCTTTGACTGTGTGGACGGACCTTTGTCATAAAAGTGATGTGTCTGCTTTTTAATACACTGTCTAGATTGGTCATAGCTTTTCTTCCAAGGAGCAAGTGTCTTTTAATTTCATGGCTGTAGTCACCATCTGCAATGATTTTGGAGCCAAAGAAATTACAAGGAGCCTCACTATACCTTCCCTGGTGGCTCAGAGGTTAAAGCGTCTGCCTGCAATGCAGGAGACCTAGGTTCGATCCCTGGGTCGGGAAGATCCCCTGGAGAAGGAAATGGCAACCCACTCCAGTATTCTTGCCTGGAGAATCCCATGGACTGAGGAGCCTGGAGGGCTACAGTTCACAGGGTCACAGAAGAGTCAGACACGACTGAGCGACTTCACTTCACTCAGTATACCTATGTGTACTACCCAGCTTTCCTGTTTACACCCTTTCACACACTCTATGCTGCCACTCCTTGGGCTTTGAGTATATACAGAGGCCTGTACAGGTCCTTGAACCAGACTTAGGGCCTTTTGGAAGAAAATTCCTGATTTTAAAGTACCCAGAGCATCCTGAGGCCAAGGAGAGGTACAGATTCTTCAAGGGACATATCCTTTTAATCCTGAGGAGTCCTCACCTGGCGGAAATTGGTGATTGCTGGGGATCAGAGCAGAGCCCTCTAAAGCTCAGGGCCCAGAGCTTGACATGTTGTGCCTGGGGCCAAGGGAGATAGAGCTCTGTTAGGCTGAATTCTACAATTCTTATAAGAAACCCTTAATTTTGCTCACATTGTTTGACATTTCTCATTCCTTTTGACATTCAGCTTTTGCAAATATTGACAACAATTAAGCTAAAATACAAACTGAACATTCATCTTCTTTTAAAAAATGTTCTTTTGCTATCAAGTATATTTAGAGGATTTAGCTGCCCATTCACTTGGTAGAATTAACACCAGTTTAGATCGTATTCAAGGGGAAAAAAAAGTCTAAACCATCCTTAAAGGAAGAGTTGATTGTTGTTTGTATAACATCCAAGGCAGGGGTCCTGGTCCACCTTGAGTCTACAACACACGTGCTACTGTAGCAGAGCGAGAGCGAGCGAGGGAGAGACTGTTTTGATCGATTGGCAGAAAACTTTCCCAGAACAGGGGAGGATAATCCCATGGAGGATCTGGAAGCAGAATTCATCAAGGATAACTGCCCTGGTTGCCCTCTGGTCAGTCATCTGGGGACAAATTCCATTCTAAAAATTGCTGAAAATTATAAGCCAGCAGTCGATGCCATGCAAACATCTGGCCCTGGATCAGTTGTGATAGAAAGAAGACAGGCAGCTCTAGGACAGTGGACTCCACCATGGCGACCTTGGGCCCAATTTAGAGGCATCTGGACATGTGTAAAAAGCAAATGATAGGGTAGTACTGACCGTAATTTTCTATTAAGCCAAATGGCTGCTGCTCATCTGTCTACACAGAGGCATGGAAAGGATTCCAATCTTCTCACTGCAGATGGCATTGCCATTATTGTGGCTGATAGTTTCAGCTCAAAGTTAGCAGCAGAAGTATAGCTACTAATTATACTGTTAATGTATTCCTTTAGCAGATTTTTATGAGTGGTTTTACTGTGTGTATCAGGCATTGTTACAGACATTGTGTGTGTGTGTGTGCGCGCGCATTCATTTAATCCTTGCAGTTAACCAATGAAATGAATAGCATCATAACTATTTAAAGATGAGTAAACTGAAACTCAAAGAGCTAGGCATAAAATTAGTAAGGACTTCTGTATAGTATTTGATACACTGCTTTCAACTCCCAAAGTTTTAGGCTCTTTCTATCTTCTGTGCTGCCTTTATCTTCCCATTTTCTTCTCTGGGGAATTTGTGCTTCTATATCTCAGCCAGAATTTGGTTTCAATATCTTCCCATGTACTCCCTTAATTCACCTGGAAACTTAGTGTATATTTTTGAGATGTTCTTCCACCCATACTCTGTTATGTCTCTCTTCCTAGGATTAAAATGTTATACGGTATTCCACTAATTTATCTTTTCCTCTATGGTCATTTTTCTGTATTTTTCATTTAAGCATCCTGTTTCCCAAGTGTTCAGCATAGTTCAATATGAATGAGACTCGAGTGAATTTGGAACTGATTACAATGAACAGTTTCATCAACATCACCCCTCTATGCAGCAAAAGTTCCAGGGCTCAGTCTGCTTTGGGTCATGTTACTGTAATAGGGAATATTCTTGCTTGCATGGAAATCATGGAAGAGAGGTATAAGGAGGTGGTCATCACAGTAGTATTTGTAGAGTGGTGTTTGTACCTGTGAAAATTCCATATGGCTGTCATGCAGATTTTGGTCCACACTGATTAAATAGAAGTGAATTGATATATTCACAGACTGATTCATAAGTATACTCTGTTTCCCTCCAAACTATGTGGACCTATAGTTTATCTCCTTGGTCTGGGAATACATTTGGCGTATAATAAGTATTTACTGGTTGGTAAGTTGGGTACGTTAGGAGTCGGACACGACTGAGCAACTTCACTTTCACTTTTCACTTTCATGCATTGGAGAAGGAAATGGCAACCCACTCCAGTGTTCTTGCCTGGAATCCCAGGGACGGGGGAGACTGATGGGCTGCCATCTCTAGGGTCGCACAGAGTTGGACACGACTGAAGCGACTTAGAAAAAAAAAAAGTTGGGTACATAGTCGCAGTGATGAGGTGTGGTTTTAGCCAAGGTGGCCCAGGCCTCAGTGAGATCCTTCTCAGAATAAGTCCATACACAGGTAATTATGTAGTTGTGATCTTTAAAAGTGCTCCTTGCCTATAGTTCTGCATTCACCTTAAGTTAGTTGGAGTAAAGAATGTATGGAAGCAAGCCTCTCTTTCTCTCACTTGCTCTGTATTTTGGACTAAATTGTGTCCCCTCAAAATTCAAAAGTTCACACCCACAGTGTGACTATATTTAACCACAGACTCTTTCAGTTTAGTTCAGTTCAGTCGCTCAGTTGTGTCTGACTGTTTGCAACCCCATGAGTTGCAGCATGCCAGGCCTCCCTGTCCATCACTGACTCCCGGAGCTCACTCAGACTCATGTCCATCGAGTCGGTGATGCCATCCAGCCATCTCATCCTCGGTTGTCCCCTTCTCCTCCTGCCCCCAATCCCTCCCAGCATCAGAGTCTTTTCCAATGAGTCAACTCTTCGCATGAGGTGGCCAAAGTATTGGAGTTTCAGCTTCAGCATCAGTCCTTCAAATGAACATCCAGGACTGATCTCCTTTAGGATGGACTGGTTGGATCTCCTTGCAGTCCAAGGGACTCTCAAGAGTCTTCTCCAACACCACAGTTCAAAAGCATCAGTTCTTCGGTGCTCAGCTTTCTTCACAGTCCAACTCTCACATCCATATATGACCACTGGAAAAACCATAACCTTGACTAGATGGACCTTAGTCAGCAAAGTAATGTCTCTGCTTTTGAATATGCTGTCTAGGTTGGTCATAACTTTTCTTCCAAGGAGTAAGCATCTTTTAATTTCATGGCTGCAGTCACCATCTGCAGTGATTTTGGAGCCCCCCCAAATAAAGTCTGACACTGTTTCCACTGTTTCCCTATCTATTTTTAGGGTGATTATTAAAGTTAAATAAGGTCCTAAGTACAGCACCCTAGGCCAATAGGACTGATTCCCTTATAAGGAGAAGATACACCAGAGCCATTCTCTGTCCATGTGCCCACAGAAGAAAGGCCTTGTGAACACAAAGTGAGAAGGCGGCCATCTGCAAGCCAGAAAGAGAGTCTTACCAGAAACCAACCCTGGTGACTGCTTGGGCTTCCAGCCTCCAGAAGTAAATTTCTGTTGTTTAAGCTTCCCGGTCTGTGTTATTACATTATGGCAACCCTAGCAGAATAATATAGTGCATGAGACTAGAAGGGCAGAGTCATAACCCTTCCTTCCTGTATTTATATGTGGCATACTTCCCTGGGTTCACAGGTGAGAAAACCCATAGGCTAAGTATAATTTCCAGCCTTTCCCCTTTGCTGTTCAAGAAAATATAGTAGGCAATGTGTGAATAAAGCTAATATGATAATCAAAAATGATATTCACCTTTTTCTCACCCTAACATAAAGATGTACTGGGTTGTTAAAATGCCAGGGTGCTTCCCTCCTAGTTGACAAGAGCTTAGGTTTCTTAAGCCTCCCTCCTCCCAGTGCCCTCTGTACTGACACATTTCTTCTCTAGCCCTCTGGTCCACCCCATCATTCAGCATCTGGGACAGTGGCAACCACTCAGGCCAGCAAGTTTGATAGTTATCCATGCCTTACTAGTTATACATAGTTTATTACCCCATCACCCCTGCTTACTTTAGACGGAGAAGGCAATGGCACCCCACTCCAGTACTCTTGCCAGGCAAATCCCATGGGTGGAAGAGCCTGGTAGGCTGCCATCCATGGGGTTGCTTTCACTTTTCACTTGTATACATTGGAGAGGGAAATGGCAACCCACTCTAGTGTTCTTATCTGGAGAATCGCAGGGACAGGAGAGCCTGGTGGGCTGCTGTCTCTGGGGTTGTACAGAGTCAGACACGACTGAGCAACTTAGCAGCAGCAGCAGCAGCAGCTTTTTGAAGTAAGTCATTTGCAAACTTTAATATTCTATATTTAGTTGCTCAGTTCAGTTCAGTCACTCAGTTGTGTCCGACTCTTTGAGACCCCATGAACCACAGCACACCAGGCCTCCCTGTCCATCACCAACTCCCAGAGGCTACCCAAACCCATGTCCATTGAGTTGGTGATGCCATCCAACCATCTCATCTTCTGTCTTCCCTTTCTCCTCCTGCCCTCAATCTTTCCCAGCATCAGGGTCTTTTCAAATGAGTCAGCTCTTTGCATCACGTGGCCAAAGGTTAGTTGCTCAGTCATGTCCAACTCTCTGCAACCCCATGGACTATAGCCCACCATACTCCTCTGTCCATGGGATTAGTAACAAGTAACTAGAGGCACTTGGCAATTGGATGAAAGTCAAAGTGGCCATTGAGAACTACTGTAGGAGCTCACAAAAGGAAGGCAAGTCTATGAATGAGATCATGATAGTAAACCCTAGTTATTGCAAGGCTTGCAAATAATGAGTAATGTACTTTTTGTTTTTTGTCCTTTTAATTGCATTTCTTCTTTTGCTCTGAAGCCTTCTTATATCAAGTCCAAGGAAGGGAGTAATTTGTGTCAACTAGGAACAAACTCAGGATAATTACTTAACTTGAATGATCGTATTTCTGCATGTTTCTGTGGATACTTGGTTCAGTAATTCAAGTTATATTACTGTTATTATTACTGTTATATTGCTGTTATTTTTTTGAGCTTAATTTTTTAATATCATAACATATTCACATGGAAATGTTGTAATATTTGGTTTCACATTTTTCAGAAACTCTTATTTCAAGAATACCTGATGGAATCGATTCTTGATAAATATTTTTAATCTTAATTATTTGAATTCAAGAAAATGCTTCATTTGAAAAGTTCTTTTAAAGTATCAAACTCAAAATTACAATAGCTTATATTTTGTAGCACACAGTTCAGTTCAGTTCAGTTGCTCAGTTGTGTCCGACTCTTTGCGACCCCATGAATCGCAGCACACAGATATGGTTAAATCAAGTTTAGGCTTTTTAAGACCCGACATAATATGGAAGAAATTTTTTTTTTAATAGAGTAAAATCATGAATTTAACACCTCTAGTATTTTATTTTCTATGTCCATAACTGTTAACTATTTTTAAATAATAGTTTACATTTGCAGGCGCACAGGAGATATAATTCTCATAATTCTCCAAAGAAATTATTACTGTTTAGTGGCCAAGAGTTCTTGATGAGAATAATTTATAGTATTTTGATTTCCAGTAGCATATGTTGTTATTTCCAAATTGTATTGTAGAATTTTGTTCCTATAGATTCTGCAGCACAAATCACCTCATCTGAGTTTAAAGGTCTGTCTATATGGCTCTATAGCCAAGAAAATAATATCTGAATTCTATAAAGCACTTTTATCCTGAGATGCTCAGGGAACATGCATTGTTTCAATTAACATTTGTGTAATTCAAGACATTAATGATACGTGAACAGGGACTTTTTATCCACTCTCAAGAAGGGTTTAGTGGAATTCTTTTACAAGTCAGTACAGGAGTGAATGATTGGACCTTAACAAGATGTGAAAGAAGCCACAAGAGAATGAATGTAGACTCAAGAAAAATTATGTGTTAGTTGCTCAGTTGTGTCCAACTCTTTGTGACTCCACAAACTATGGTCCGCCAGGCTCCTCTGTCCATGGAGTTCTCCAGGCAAGAATACTGGAGTGGGTTGCCGTTTCCTTTTCTGGGAGATCTTCCCAACCCATGGATTGAACTTGGATCTTCTGCACTGGAGGCAGATTCTTTACCATCTGAGCCACTAGGGAAGTCTGATAAAAATTATATGCCATGACCTTATTTCCCTCAAATATTGAACAATATTTATATAAGGAAGAGTTCAGTTCAGTCGCTCAGTCGTGTCCGACTGTTTGCAATTCCATGAATCGCAGCACGCCAGGCCTCCCTGTCCATCACCAACTCCCAGAGTTCACTCAAACTCATGTCCATCGAGTCAGTGATGCCATCCAGCCATCTCATCCTCTGTCGTCCCCTTCTCCCCTGCCCCTCATCCCTCCCAGCATCAGAGTATTTTCCAGTGAGTCAACTTTTCCCATGAGGTGGCCAAAGTATTGGAGTTTCAGCTTCAGCATCAGTCCTTCCAATGAACACTCAGGACTGATCTCCTTTAGGATGGACTGATTGGATCTCCTTGTAGTCCAAGGGACTCTCAAGAGTCTTCTCCAACACTACAGTTAAAAAGCATCAATTCTTCAGCACTCAGCTTTCTTCACAGTCCGACTCTCACATCCATACATGACCACTGGAAAAACCATAGCCTTGACTAGACAGACCTTAGTTGGCAAAGTAATGTCTCTGCTTTTGAATATGCCGTCTAGGTTGCTCATAACTTTCCTTCCAAGGAGTAAGTGTCTCTTAATTTCATGGCTGCAGTCACCATCTGCCATGATTTTGTAGCCCAAAAATGCAAAGTCTGACACTCTTTCCACTGTTTCCTCATCTATTTCCCATGAACTGATGGGACCGAATGCCATGATCTTAGGGTTCTGAATGCTGGGCTTTAAACCATCTTTTTCACTCTCCTCTTTCACTTTCATCAAGAGGCTTTTTAGTTCCTCTTCACTTTCTGCCATAATGGTGGTGTCATCTGCATATCTGAAGTTATTGACATTTCTCCTGGCAATCTTGATTCCAGCTTGTGCTTCTTCTAGCCCAGTGTTTCTCATGATGTACTCTGCATATAAGTTAAATAAGCAGGGTGACAATATACA